>VTPC01000943.1:221010-245609 GCA_011009095.1 Ignelater luminosus
CTAGCGCTGGATCGTTTGGAGGAGCTGGAGGCCTTGGTGGTGGATCGCTAAGTGGAAGTCAAGCTGAATCAAGTTCTGGATCATTTGGTGGTGGATTTGGAGGTGGTTCACTCAGCGGAAGTAAATCAGAATCTAGCTCCGGATCGTTTGGAGGAGCTGGAGGATTCGGTGGAGGATCATTAAGTGGAAGTCAAGCCGGATCAAGTTCTGGATCATTTGGTGGTGGAGCCGGAGGCCTAGGAGGTGGCTCGTTCAGTGGGAGTCAAGCAGGTTCTAGTGCTGGATCGTTTGGTGGTGGAGCAGGAGGCCTAGGAGGTGGCTCGTTTAGTGGAAGTAAATCCGAATCAAGCGCTGGATCGTTTGGAGGAGCCGGTGGTTCACAGAGTGGAAGTCAAGCTGGATCAAATGCTGGTTCATCTGGAGGAGGTGGAGGTTTGGGAGGCGGTTCATTTAGTGGAAGTCAAGCCGGTTCCAGTGCTGGATCATTTGGTGGTGCTGGAGGAAACGGAGGTGGTTTATTCAGTGGTAGTAATTCAGAATCTAGTGCTGGATCATTTGGAGGAGGATTCGGTGGAGGTTCATTGAGTGGAAGCAAATCTGGATCCAGTGCAGGATCGTTTGGAGGGGGTGGTGGATTTGGTGGAAGCGGTAGCCAGTCTTCTTCATCTTCAGAGAGTGGCTCCTTTGGAGGAGGTATAGGATCTTTATTCGGTTTTGGTGGCAGCAGCAGTAAATCGGCATCCCAGAGTGGTTCTTCAGGCTTCGGGTTCTTAAGAAAATAAGAGTATTTATTCTATCAGTTTGAATCTAGAAGAATGAATTTTTGGCAACAGAAAAATTAAATTATTGCGTTTTTAAAGACTGATTATCATAAGTAGTTTTGTTTCTTTGGTTATTATTAGTTTTATACAAACCTTGCTTAAAGGTTATGTGGTTTAAAAAAGGAAATGTAAATATGTAAATTTACAAATCGAATTGTACAAGCTAATTTTATTTAATAAATGAATGTTGTTTCTAGTGTTTTACTTATTTACTGCATATCACAAACTTTAATTTTTAATTAATAATAAAAATGTTTTCGACATTCCGTTCTAATTACTTAAAGCTTGTTTGTGAATGGATTGGTGGAATGTACAATCCATAAATGGATCTAAAATTTTAAAATACTTACTCTATTGAGAATAATAAAGTCTTAATATACATATGTTGGTAGTTTGAAAGTAGCCTAGCTAGAACAACCAAACAGTCAATAAAGTAATTATGGTAAACTTATATTTTTAATAATCATTGTTTACTTTACTAGTTTCTTTAGATTTTGAACTCTTATGCTGCAAATATAGCACATTGACGATATAAAGCACGAATGCGGTGTAGATGCAATAACGTTAATGACCGTTAGAGTGTTATAGTCATCGGGTTTGGACTTCAGATCTATTTTAGATGTCTTAATTGCTCATTTTGGTTTTGATATTAATACTTTTGTAACAGATACGTCAAAAAAACGACAAATACAATACATTAGAACAATAAACCGAGGAAGTTGTAGACTATTTGGAGAAATAACAGCAAAAGGATTCTGAAGCAGAAAATAAAGAATACGAGATGAACGTAGAAGAAAATGTACAAACGTGTTTTGTTGTTGCAAATTTGACACCGCATCTATGTATCTTTGGTACATGGGTTTAATAACAGCCTTCTCCTTCTCCTACTTATCGTAATGAAAGTCCCATCTCGATAGTACCTTTCCTTCTCGAGATCCAAAAGAGCAAAGACAGTCGCTAGTATCCAAGCTGTACAAAGGCCTTCTTGCTGTTGCTATTACCAAACTAGTTATTATAGTAAAAGTCCCATCTCGACTGAAGTCTTCGTTTGCGAGGTACAGTCAAAACCATGGTACGAAAACAAAACGCGGTCATTGGTATCTGGGTTATATCCTGAGTTGCATCAGAGCCTTTTTCTTACAATTGCTCTCAAAATGCAGTAGCACAAAAGAAGTAAAAGACTATCGCTGGTACCTGGGTTATATATCTTCATGCGATAAGTCGTTTTTGAGAAATGTTGATTATTAGGTAGGCATTGCAGTGACCCAAAATGAGATAGATAAACTGACATATAAAGCAATGTATTCTACATGTAATTGTGATCCAGTCTCTTATGTAAAAAAAAGCGTAGAGTGCTTTATAAGATTCTGAAGAATTCATTAATGGTGAAGTCTCGTTCAAAACTTGGTAGACTGCTTTCCACGAGCACTATCAACCTACCAATATTCTTCTCACAAACACAATCACACAGTTAATCAGAAAAATAAAACACATTTCTACTTGTTAGAGTCCTTGTTCAGATTCCAAAAATACTATGTCTCTTGAAACTGATTTCTCCCGTGCTCAACGCATAAAGTCTGAACAGGATTGGTGATTTTTCGGTTTTATCAAGAGTGATTGTTGCTATCATTTCCTGATTAATCGCGATAGTCATTTTAGAAGGTTGAGTTTCTGACACGCTCTGAAAAATTCTCAAACGCATTGCATACGTAGCTGAATTCATAACACAACTATTCGCAGGCAAATTAATTTACGTTTACTGATAATGCTGAGTAAAACCCACAGTTTTTCTGCGGATTATTTTGTTTAACTTTCACCCTCTTCCCTTTACTACTAGCGGTAGCGGAAGGACCAAGGACAGGCTGTTTCTGTGTACCTTTTAGGCTACTATAACTCAAGGAATTTTTTATTTTTGCCATTGGTTTTGTCTAAGACGTTTTGGAATAGTTTTGTTTCTATTGAATCGGCTCACTACTACTCTTTCTTTGCTTTCTATGCTTATTATCACGGGTTTATATCTTACCGGCGGCGGAGAGCGGTTAACCGAGTGGTAATAGTACTCGCTTTATAAACGCTTGACCAGGGTTAGATCCTCAGTAGAGTAGTGGAAATTTTTAAAAACAACATACGCCCTCAGGCTACCTCAGCAACACCTTTAGTAGTCGTTAACCTTCCAAAAAGAACACAACGACTCAAATCTGTATAACAGCAAATTCATTACGGAACTCAAGCTCGGAGATCGCAACTGTTTCAAGTGCTACGGAAAATGCGCATTCTTGCCTCCGATAAGGTATCCAATGCCGTCCTGAAAACCTCCTAGGTCTAGCAGATGCCGTCTTAGGTGCAGATGATGCTCTCCGCTAGCAGCGACGGTGTCGACCTCGGCTAGTGGACAGCTATCGCAGACAAAATCATGGAGGTAGTAAACGCGTCCACCACCCCACGGTATGGTATTGCTGCTGTAAGTCAGTCGCCACCAATCAGGTTGGTAAGTTCTTCAATCACCGCCGACCCCGCGGCTCCACCAGCCCAGTCTGCTGCAACGCTAACAAAAAAGCAGCGTTTAGAAAATACCACTCCCAGTCTTGCTCTAAGTCGAAAGACTGTTTCAAAGACAGTGCTTCGTGCTATTATTATCGTCGGTTTGGTCAGGTAGCTCGCAAATTCCACCAGTTCTGCAGTTTCAACGACCAGGGAAACGATATCAGCCGCCGCTAGTAGAGACAATTGCCGACGGTAGCCTTTAGCCTCTACCAACCTTAATCCATTGAAACCGCACTCCGTCTAAACTTAAGCTGTATGCCGTCAACAGTTCCAAAATAGTTCCATATAAAACCACAGTGCTTTCAGTGAACTTCAGGCTACGCCGCGAGTTAAAAAAACGCGTTTATATTGCCGCCGTCGCATAGCCAATTGATACAGATTTTTTACGCGAGCAGAAACTCCTCGGTGACCTAAGGAAAACTATTCAATAGATTTAATAATCGTCCAATTGGACTTACCCGCCTCAGCATAATTATAAAAAATCTTCAACCTTATTTACAGGTGCAGTTAGTCATTGAAAACGTCACGACTATTGCAGAGTTGACTAGAATTTACTGCAAAACCTAATTTAGTCTATAAAAAGTCTCGTCCACAGCCTAAAGTGTCATCCGTAAATGCTTTAGGTCTGAATAAATATTACTATAGGGAAGGTCAAAATTCGACGGCACCTGTAGTGAACCTAGACATCTGTGTGGTCTGAAAAATGTTACTGTTCGTACTTGTCCATGATGTTCGAGAAACACCCAATTAAGACACTAGATGGAAATCGTGATGTGTACTCGACTTTTTCTATTTCGGCTTCATCAAGGTTGAAGATAAACTCGTGTTTGGCCTTAACCAAGTCAGTCGTTCGTTATATAGTTTCCCCTTTGTTAAGTGCTCTTGGTTTAACTTTTGTGGTATTCTCGACTTAAAAGTTGTATGGTTGCAAATAATCTACACTGTAAGATTATTGGTATTCTTAATGTAGCCATTAACTGGCTAGATAGAATAAGGGTTATTGACGTCTTGGTTGTGCCTGAGGTGTCTCACGCTTTTATTATAGGAATCAATTTTTGGGTTAAAATAGGTATCATTCCAGACCTCCGAAAAAGTAGTTGGTCTTTTGGTTCGGACGAATCAGCCATGAATATAGGGTCCATAGTGGCAAAAGAAATTTTGACGCCTAAATAGTTAAATTGTCCAAACGATTTTACGCAGAAGTATTTTGCTTTTATGGAAAATAAGTTGAGCTGTACTAACTTGGTCGAATACAACATTGTCACTTTATTACAACCCATTAAACATAGACATTACCCGGTGTCGCCAGCGGTTCAAAAGCATATCAATGTTGGAGGAGGCCATTATTGAACGTCCTTCGTCTTCTTGTGTATCTCGTATCATTCTGGCCTCTAAAAAATGGATCATATAGATTTTGGGTAGATTATAGGCAACTAAATAAGGTCATCAAAAAGATGCGTATCCCATCCCGTACATGTCATCGATACTCGATACGTTACGTGACTCGAATTTCCTCTCTCCTTTGGATATTAAGTCGGCCTATTAGCAGGTTAAAATGGCCGATGTCTCTAAAGAATTTATCACTTTTACTTTTAATCAATCTAAACGCATGCTCTTTGGATTAACGGACAGCGCCGCAACCTGGTAAAGTCGTATTGATAGAACCCTACTTATTCGTCTACTTGGACAAATAATTATCAGTACTCTCATTTCTAAAGGCCGTTTAGAAACTCTTAATGAAATTTTTCAACGTCTTCTCAATGCAGGTTTAACATTGTTAGAAGATAAATGCTAAGTTTGTAGAGATAAGCTCAGACACTTGGGCTATATTGTTAATCAACAGGGATTACATGCCAATCCGAAAAAGGTTAGCGCTATTCTGAGTATTCCCACACCTAAATGTGGCTATAGGAACAGCGTTGTGGTATAAGTAGTTTATACCTAATTTCTAGACAGTCGTTGCCCATATGATTAATCTTCTAAAGCAAAATAAACCGTGAATCTGGAACCAAGATTGCAAACAATTATTTAAGTGTGTTAAAGAATGTCTAGTGTTAGCTCCGATTCTTAGTTGTCTGGATTTCTCCTTTCCTTTTGTCGTCAAAATGGATGCTTTATCATTTGGGGTGGGGGTTGTACTAGCTCAACAACATCCTGATGGAAAGCACATTACCTGTTACTTTAGTAAATTCTTTCGGCAAAACACATTTTATTTCACAACATAATCTCCTTTGAGCTTTATACATTTCGTCCAAACAATATGCCAATTTTCCGATGCCCTCTAAAAAATATAATTTCTGTAAGTCCTCAAAATAGGCCTCTGTTTCAGCAATGACCTCCTCATTCGACCCAATTCTTACCACGGAGCCATTTCTTCAAGTTTGGGAATAAATAATAGTTCAATAGGGCCAAATCAGGAGAATATGGCGGATGAGAAACCAATTCGTAGCGCAGTTAATAAAATTTTACCATTGCGACAGTCGATTTGTGCGCCGGCACGTTGTCCTGGCGGAAAAGCACTTTCTTCTTTGACAAATGCGGTCCAACAGCTCTACATAGTATACTTCCGTGATCGTTTTGTACTTTTCAAGGTAATTGATGTGAATTATACCGTTTGCATTCCAAAAAACTGTGACTATGATCTTGTTTGTTAACAAACACATCTTGGTTTTCTTCGGCTTCGATTTGCCAAGAGCTGTCCACTGTTTCGACTGCTCCTTGGTCTTTGGTATGTTGTAATGAATCCATGTTTTGTCCAAGGTTACAAAACGGCGTAAAAGTCCTTCTTATCGCGGTTGAACATGGCCAAACACTCCTTCGAAATGCTCAGAGGATCGTGTTTGCTGTCGACGGAGAGCAAATGCAGCGCCCACCTTACAAAGAGCTTCCGCATTCCCAAATATTCATGCAAAATGTTGAGTACCCGTTCGGTTGAGATGCCCACAGCCTCAGTTATCTCGCGCTTGGTCACTCGTCGATTAAATTCAGCTGTTCGATATTTTATTGTTGATAGCAAAGACGCAGAGTCCCCATAAACATTAGTCAATTCGGTGTTGATTTTATTGTTCGTTTTCTTTTTCAAAAACAAATATCTAATCAGTGCACGATATTCGATTTTATTCATTTTTGTAAAAATGCAGAAGTTGTTTGCTTTCAATGACCGTCGGACACAAACTAGGTCAAGGTTAGTATTTACAAATAACATTGTTGTGATACTGGTAGCTCCATCTCTTGCCTAGACCGACTAATTATCAACTTAGCCTCGTATCTAGAAAGGTATATTGTTTGTGGTAATCACGGACCACTACTCCTTGTAGTGGTTGAACAACATGAAAAGTCCTACAGGACACTTAGCCCGATGGATGGTGCGTTTACAACAGTTTGATTTCGAGTTGTGCATAGACAAAGAAAGAATCATGTATTTAGCTCCTGATTTCTCAAGTAGATCCATTTAGATTATATCACCACTCGCGGTGCTTGTAAAATCTGAATTATTTCAGTGGATAACTCTACAAGTACGTAAAGAATAAGTTGACAAATCTAAAGGGAAGTGAAACATGGAAATTGGTGGTACTTAAACAACAAGGGAAAGCCTGGCCATGAGAAGTTCAGCAGCGCTACTATTGGCCCAAGATGCGTGCTAATATCATTCGATATGTCAATAAATGTCTCGCCTGTTTGGCTCATAAAGCAGAGCAACGTAGACTTTGTGGTTTAATGGGAGATCGCGGTGAAGCATCGAAACCTTAGCAACTAATAACCGTTGATACAGTTGATCTTTTGTTTTATAAATATGTAGTTTTTGTTTCCCGTGGCCGGTTTTAGCATGTGTGAAGGGGAAGCTCTGAATTGAGTAGGGGTTATTCAGACAGAAGACGAATTGGACGGGGAAGTCCTTAGTCCTGACATGGTGCGTCCCAATGGCTGATAGGAAAAATCCTGTAAATATACAGGATGGTTGTAAATAAGGTCTTGACAAATAAGCACCTGGGGATCAACTGAAGACATAACATAGGACAGCAGCTACGCTATTATTGGTCCAAGCCTAAAAGAAGACTAACTTCCCAATAGGTTTGGAACCCGACTTTAACCCGATTTTAACCGGATGTAATATGCGGTGTGTAAGGCGAGGAGAAACCAACACACTAAGCCCTCTTAAGATAATATAATTATGGCAAGTTCTATAAATCCGAAGGCGCCTAGTTCGCAGCAGACCTTAAATAGTCAAGGGGTACTAAGACTCCCCACGATGAATGTAGGAAACCACCCGAAAGTAGAAAGGAATAAAACTTACAAACTGAAAATTGGAACCTAGAACGCTAACTCACTTTTCATGCCAGGAAAAGCTCATAGCACCGTGAGAGAAATGAAAAGAATGAGAATCAACATTCTAAAGTTAGCGAAGTGAGATGGTCTGATACAGGACAAACAAATACGACGAGCACACAATGTACTATGTCGATAACGACGATTCGCATCACTATAATGGAGTGGCATTCAGAGTCGACAGAAAAAGCAAGAAATCTATAAAGAATTTTGTACCATTACCTGATAGGGTGGCCATGCTACAAATCAACGCCAAACCTCGAAATATCAATCTTATCCAAGTCTATGTCCCTACAGCAAAGAAAGCAGAAAACGAAATAGAAAAATTCTGCCAAGAGACAGCTAACAAAGATAACAAAGAAACGTGAAGTAAATATTGTCATGGGCGAATTCAATGCTAAAGTGGGGAAAGGAAGGACAGGAGATATTGTTGGAAACTTTGGCCTGGGTCAAAAAAAACGATAGAGGAGAAACGCTAATCCTTTTCTGCCAAGAAGAGAAGCTAATGATTGCAAACACCTGGTTCCAGCTGCCAAAGAGAAGGCTCTACACATGGAAAGCGCCCGGAGACAACGTAAACAACTTAATCAGAATTCAAATTGATTATATACCGTTGGTATAATCTCAATCAAACTGAAGAAAATCAAACACGACAGGAAGAAGAAACCCAACCTTGAAAAACTCAAACTACCAGAAGTATACACAGAAATAGAGAAAGTACTCAATGATACACTTAATGAAAAATTTAAAGACATAACAGCACAATCAGAAGAGACAGTAGAAAACATATGACATACTTTCAAGATAACACTTGAAACCATACAAAGAGAAAACCTACAAGACAGCACAAGAAGTACTAAAAATTCACGGATGACAAATTTTAAAACTGATGGATACGCGAAGATTTTACAAAAATCGAAACGAAACGAAATATGAGGAAACGCAGAGAGTTATAAAAAGACACATTAAAAAAGCTAAAGAAGAGTGGATGTATGACAAGTGTCAAGAATTAGAGAAATTGCTACGAAAACATGACCATTTTAATGCATATAAAAAGGTTAAGGAAGTCACAAGTCACTCCGACATCATTAATAGATCACAATAACCAAGTTGTAACAAATCCAGAGTAACTAGGAAAGAATATATTGAAGATAGAACAGAACCCCAAATGAATGAAACGCAAAAAATAATACTTGACATACTAACATCGGAAGTTACAAAAGCCATTAAAACGGCAAAGACACGGAAGGCCCCTGGCCCGGACGAAATATATGTAGAAATCTATAAGCTAATAAATGAAGAAAACCTACAAATCCTAAGACTATTAATGAACAAAATATACAGCACAGGAACTTTCCTGGAAGACTGGTTGAAATCCACTTTCATATCTATACTCAAAAAGAGTAAAGCAAATAAATACTCTCAATTTAGATTAATTAGTCTAATGAGTCAAGTCCTGAAAATCTTGCCAAAAATCATACATTAACGTATATACAGAAAATGCGAGAAAAACCTAAGCGACAACCAATTTGGACTCCACAAGGGCTTCGCACGTGGGAAGCACTATTTAACCTCCAGGTACTGCTGCAAAAGTGTTGGTACCAACGTAAAGCCGCATTCCTATGTTGTATCGACTATGAAAAAGTGTTCTATCGAGTAAAACACACAGAACTGATAGAAATGCTAACACGACACGGCATGGATCATAAAAATGCTACTCTGATCAAGACTCTATATTGGGAACAAATTGCGTCGATTAAAATAAATGAACTATTGATAACAGACATGCCGATCAAAAAAGGAGTACGTCAGGGCAGCATACTCTTTCCTCTACTATTTATTATATATTTGAAACAAATATTCCAAAAAGCCCTTGAAAACATGAAAGAAGGGATTAAAGTCAACGGAGAATGTATAAACAACTTAAGATATGCAAACGATGCAGTCATCATCGCGGACAGTGCTGTTGATTTGCAACGACTCTTAAATACCATAACTCGAGAAGGTTATACCTTAGGATTGAAAATAAATAAAGATAAAACAAAAGTAATGGTTATCACACGTACTCCAAACTGCGGCAATGATATCCACATATACAACAAGCAGATAGAATTTGTGCAAAGGTTCCAATAGCTGGGCTGCTGGATGACAAATAATCTTGACCATGAGGCTAAAATACGAGTCCGAATAGAAAAAGCCAGAGCAGCTTTTTAAACGATGAAGAAACTCCTCACAAATTCTACTTTTTCATTAGATGTGGGATATCGATTTATAAAGACATACATATACTTCATACTACTATTTGGAGTTGAAACTTGGACCCTCGGAGTGAACAGCATGAGACTTTGAGATGTGGATATTCCGCAGAATGCTAAAGATCTTCTGGACATATCATATAACCAACAAAGAGGTATTAAGAATGATGGAAACTGAAAGAGAACTATAATAAAAAAGCGAAAAACTAGTTATCTAGGGCATGTTTATAGAGGAGAAAAATATGTCTTACTAAGACTCATAATGGAGGGGATGATTGAAGGGAAAAGAGACTCGGGAATAAGAAAATGCGCATGACTGAAAAACGTTAGAGAATGGACAACCTTAGTAATGGAGAAGGCACTTTAAGAAGTTTTTTTTAGGTTTTATTAGATTGATTAGCTCTATTCATATTTTCTTATCATGTCTTCCATGTTTTGTTTTAGTTTTATCTTGTTTAACTTGTACTTTGTGATGTTTTTGTAAAAGTTTTAATTCATGTACTTATTTGTTTTTTTAATTACTTATTTTATTAAGATTATCCAGTTATTTTGCGCATTAACCTTTATTTCGAACAAAAGATTTAAGAATTATTTCACTTTTCGACTCCCACCGTGATTTAAATCCTTGATCCGCTACTGTTAGCAAAAGCCCATTTTATGTTTGCAGTATAGTATACAATAAGGTTCCACCATTCATCAAACATATACCCCACTTTAAACCGTTTAAAAAGCAGTTACGTAATTAGCTGGTTGCAAATTGTTTCTACAACTGTAACAAATTTTGTAACTCATAATAGCTACAGAATATTTGCACTGAACTTTCAGACTTTAACATTTGTATCTTTAAACTTGAATATGTCATTACTTTTGTATACCTATGACTTTGTATAATACTTAAACAAATAGAGACAGTTATTATTATTATTAGTGAAGTGTTGGAATGTTTACATTGACAATGTATGTATCAAGGACGTTATTTTCCTAAAATATTTAATTACAACGTACCTACTCGTACATAATAAGCTGAAAGTTTATTTACGCAGATAGTATCGCGTAGGTATTTCAAATAAATCAGGTTAAATTATTACACCAAGCATGTGTGCTATATTTTCTTTGTTTAGTTAAATAAAACTGTTTTTAATATTAATTCAAAATCTTGTTTTAATAAATACGTAAAAGTTTAACTAATGAAATTACGCTACTTAGCATTTAAATCGAATAAAGCAAATGCAACTGAAAGATTTTTTGATCTAATTAGCAAAGTTCAGCCTGGAAAATCCGAATATATTTGAAATAGAAACGAAACTTCCCTAATTTCTAAATAAGCGAAGTTAGAATAGTTTATTCAAATAAAACTGGCAGAGGATATAATGCAGTGCAATTCTTAATTAGTTATAAATTTTTAAGAAAGAAAAATAAGAGTTCAATGGATTACATAATACTAGAAAATACAAGGTACACAAATAACAGAATAGAAAATAGAAATTAGAAACAAAAAGAAAAATCTTTTCTCACAGATTATTAAAAACGATTGTAAAAAAAGGAAATTTACAAAAGACTAAAGCCGATAAAGATTGTTCTACTTTGTGTGAAACTTTCTTAGAATTAATTGCCCAATTACTAAAAACATTATCATTCCGTTTCAGTTCATGTATGTCTAATGAAGGAAGATTTCCAGTCTGATACAACTTTTCAAACCATTAACATACCAGCTCAACCAGTTTATGCATATAACAAAGGCTTATTAATAAAAAACATATTGAAAATGATCAATAATAATTAAGAAGTTGTTTAAAATGTGATAAAAATGAACTTTGCTTAATGATCATTTATAATTCATTAAACAAAACAAAACCAAAAATAATTAAGATGTTAGATCAAAGAGAGAAATAAGTAACTATCTATACATTAAATTCTAATTAGGTTTTGAATAAATAGGAGAGCACAGCTTGCACCCACAGATCAAACGAATCGATTCACCATGCACAAATTCATTTTAGTTTTGGCCCTCTTCTGTCTTTTCGCTTCTGCCTACTCCCAGTACGGTAAGTTAACTATTACTAACATCGTTTAATTAATAAAATGTATAGTATGATTGTAATTATTAATAACAATTGCAGGATATGGTGGAAGTGGCAGTTCAAGCCATTCTCAATCAAGTTCTAGCTCTTTCGGCGGTGGCGGTTACGGTGGCGGTGGAAGCGGAAGTTTCAGTCAAAGCTCATCCAGTGCTAACTCTGGGTCAAGGCATGGATATTAATCTTTCTTCTTCAAGTTGCTTTCTTCTAAACTAAAAACAAAACATATTCTAAAAGAATATTGGCACGATTTGGGTTATAATGTTTTTCTTTTTTCTTAAGTTTTGCAAATATGCAAATATATAATCTGTAGCTTCATTAACTTGTTTATTATTCCAATTAGGGTAGGCAGATCATATGATTTAGTAACTTTCGAGAATTACTTTTTTTATAAATAATAATGTTAGTACTTTGGGACACTGCATTGTAGAAACATATTAAGAGTGAGTTTAAGAGATACCCGTAAATAAATAGTTGATTAGATAAATAGATCAGCTATTATATTATTACTGTGTGAACAGAAACACAATTACAGCAATCAACTCCAATAGCTACGGAAAACATCGGAGACCATACAAAAATTTTTACAGACTGGCAGCAAATTCGATTTAAATTTAAACATACCCCCCACCTCGAAAGCATGCGCTTCAAACAACTGATTCAAATGACTACAAACAAAATGCATACAAAAAATGTAAATATAAAACAAATAAAGTCAAGCACAGTAAATTACAAGTTGATTGAGTCTCCTGTAAAGGTAATAAACACAGTCTTGTCACTGGGGGTTTAATTTCGTTCTGGGATATCTATAAAGTCACGCACCACTAATATTCAGCAGGATGAATGTGGATAATTCGACCTAGCTGCCACCTAAACCTGGTAGGTTCTTGTTCTTGACTAATACTAAAGAATTTATTGTGAGGTTCTTTAAAGCACCTTTTGCTTGATGAGAAAATATTTTAGAGTATTCTTTAGGATTTCATCCAGATCAATTTCAGGTTCTGCAATAAAAAAAAAGAGATGTTGTGACATGGGATGACTCTTTAGGATTGATTCAATTTATGTCAGTAGAGTATTATAACTCTTCGAAAGTAAGATTTTGTCCCTTAGTCTTGACATCGGCATCCTCAAAGTTCACCGAAACGTGGTGTAAGGGACGCTATCTGGTAAGTAAGAAGTCAGATTTGGACCACGATTATTTCAAAATGTTGCCTCACGAGTCGCCAAAGAATTCATGTTCCTAAACTTTAATTGTGAGGGTGGATTGTCTACCCTCTCCTACTAGACGCTCTTCTAGGGGTAGTTGTTTTAAATTAAGAGAAGAGAAGTAGTTTTTAAGAAAGAGTTCTGCAAGGAGCTGTAAAAATATAATAATTAAATGTAACACTCATGTTAAAACTAAATAAATTAAGTGATTGCAAAAAAAACCTAATTAAAAATTAAATTAAATTGATTTCAGTGAACCTCCTAGTAAAATTTTCTTAACAAACAAAAAATACGTTATAAATAAAACAAACAATTCAGATACTACATTGTACAGAAATCTACGTCCTTTCAATTAGTACAAGTTTTGTTTGGTCATAAACTTCCTAAACGATTGGCAGCAAACGTCAATTTTTGTAAACACAAAGACAGCCCTTCTAAAAGTGCTTATTTTTCTGACGACTGCAAGTAATTGTGGTTAATGTTTTGGGACACAACCAATTCTATCATAAATGTACAGCACTATCTAGCCTACTAGGTGAGTGATTTTATGGTGAAGAACTGACAGTGACGGGGAAGGTCAAGTATCTCGGAGTGATCCTGGACTCCAAACATATCTGGAACATTGTCAGACCAGCGAGAAAGTGTCGATCATCTTAGTGGTGGTAAGATATGAATACACCTAAAGACTCAAACCTAGTATGGTACATTGGCTATGCACTGGGGTGATCAAATCTGAGATAACATACGCAGCCTTGGTGTGATAACTAAAAACGCTGCAAACAAACACCAAAGTTAAACTGTCCAAGATCCAAAAACTGGCTTATTTGGAAGTAACAGAAGCTATGAAAACGTCTCCTAGAGTAACAGTAGAGATCCTGCTGAATTTTTCTTCGCTAAATATTGTGATACAAGGAGAAGCAATGAGATCCCTGCATAAACTTCAAAATGCAGGTAACCTGAGAACTACAAACTCAGGTCACTGCTCAATCTGAAAAAGGATAGGCCACTTATCATTGACGTGAGATCAAACTATGCTATCTCAGCAGCAAACCTGAATAAAAATTTTTAAATGGTTATTAAAAGAGAAATCTGGAATCATGCTAAACAAATATCATCCGGATCAAAGATCTTGGAAGGCACGGGTTTAGAATACATGGTATGAAACCAAAGGTGCAGCTGTGGTTTTTCCTCGGTAAATATGCCAAAGTTTTTCAGACAGAAGTGTATGTAATACTAAGATGTATAGACAAAAACCTGAGAAAGAAACAAGGAACCTTCGCACGCTGTGTACCTTGGTAGACCAAATTGATTTGGGTAGAAAAAGTTGATCGTTTAGCTAAACTGGAATCTAAAAACTTATTCTTTAGATCATAGTCGGCTCTAGAAATATCCAGATCTTTCTTTAGAGAAGCTATCAACACACGAATCAAAAAACAACAAAACCAAGTTTGGGCTGATTATCTCAGAAACAGGTCCGAGAAACTCTTCGTGGATGGACCATCTCCAAACTGAACTGAGGAATTCAATGTAATGAGTAGAACTTAGCTAGAAACTGTCGTAGGGTTACTCACAGGACATCTTCCTGTGAGAAATTAATTTCACAATGTGAAACTGTCTAATGGTGATCTGGACTGCAGACTGTATAGTTAAGATACCAAAACAGTGACCGTTTATGTAGGTAAAACTTTCTTTATCTAAATTGACCATTGACCGTTTGCATGACCTATAACCCTCAACATAAATAAAAACAGCATCATCCAGAAACCGACCTTTTATGTAGCTTTTAATCTTCCAAAATTCGAATCCTGTACGCGAATTAAAATGCAATAAAATCAGTCCAATAGTTTTACCCGGCCCCTTCAACTAAAATACATCAAAAACGTCACTGGGTGCTTGCTCATTTAACCTATAACTTTACCGGACTCATGGCCTGCAGATAAGGGAAAACCGGATGGAAATTAGTCTAGTAGTCTTTGTAGTAATCGCGGATATACAAGCCAACAAACTTAAGCAAATAAGCACTCTAACTAGAGGAAGGCAAAGGAGTCGAAAGCCACCGGCGCTACATCCAGTGGGCGCAATTTCCTTAGAAGAAATAGGCTCAAAATAGTACAAATACTACGCAGAATGATGTAAAGTACACACAACTTTCCTAAAAGAGATTTAGTTACGACACGGGTCGCTCGTAATGTATCATCCAATGAGCCACTTCTGCAGCTTTCAGGTGTAGTTGCGCTTTTCATTTACGTGCTTAATAAAGCTAAATACGTATACTATCCTGGGTTATGTGCCATTGAATGAGCCAGCTTCGATACATCAAGCTTGATGTTTTTCCCTCCATTAACTTTCTCAATTGATATAAAGATACAATTATAGGTCGGGACGTATCATCCAATGGGGCATTTTCGGTAAATTAAAATCGGGCTTCACCCTCGACTAACCTTCTTAATAATAATGGGTTACCTCCGACGAATTACCATAAACTTTCTTAATAAAGCTAAAGATACGATTATGGATTGAAATGGACTATCTACCGTATCATCTTCAATCGATCACCATTTATTCCCTTAATAGAGCTAAAGATAGAACCATAGATTGATAGTCTAAGTTCGATCTTGCTCTCCATTAATCTTCTTAATAAAACTAAAAATACGATCATAAGTCGCAAAGTGCTATTCAATGGGCCACCTCCAATGCAGCAGGTCGGATTTCACCTTCTATTAATCTTGTATATAAATCTAAAGGTACAATCACGCATATTGAATATGCCGTTCAATTTACCAGCTTCGGTGGACCTAGGTAGCGTTTTGCTCCCCCATTACTCTTCCTTATAGAGCTAAAAATACAATCAAGAGTCGGAAAGGGTCATCCAATGGACCACTCCCAGTGGACCACCATTCACCTTCTTAACAGAGCTAAAGATACAACCATAATTTTAAATGTACTATCCAAAGGACATCTTCTCAATAGATTTAAGACACAACACTTATCGTGGGTCAAAATCGGCCTTCGTCCTTCATTTACCTTCTTATTCAGGAAAGAGCCGCCAAAGATAAATGCCTATGAAAGAAATATTGAAACAACTAATCGTAAACCGTAGCTTGAAACCTAAGCCGTTATGTTATTTTATAATCAAGTCAAAAGTGTACCTTATTTGAACAAGGACCAAAATATCAAACTTATTAGATTCTATATCGAGCAGATATTTCGAATAGTTAAAAATATACAACGTGTTACACTTTAAAAAAACCACAGTTGTTTCATGGTTCTCGTAGGTAGGAAGCCACGGATGGTAGAATCGCTATATTGTAAATAAAGTACAGATGGATTTAAAACACATTAAGGATGTATAAAGCCTATGGATAGAAAAAAAATTAAAAGTACTTACTACCCGAAAGCAGTAAGGCCAGGAAACTTATAGCCACTTAAAGTGTAAGAAGCGATAGAAGTAAACATCATGTACAATTCTGAACAGGTGTGCAAATGGAACACTTGCAACGCCAGTAGGGCACAACCATTGAAAACAAGAACTTATAAATGCCCTGTTATATCCCAGCACTTTACGGACACTCTGTATAACATACATTAGCTTATTTACTTGACAAAACAAGACATGCAGAGACAGCTGAAAATGAGAATTAAATAGAATTGAATTTTAAAACTTCATACATTTTTTACTAACTAAAATAAGAACGTTCTCAATCATACGTTAGTATTATGTTTAAATTTTGTTTCTTTCAGTAATTTATATTATTTTCACTCCACATTGGACATCCCTTAAATGCATTTTTAGTTTCTTTTTTGTTTCCTTTGTTCAAATTCAGTTCAATTTTCTCTTTTGATATCTTTTTTAACAGTAAATTTCTTGATGTTTTAGAAAATAATTTTCTGATAACCTTCTGCGCCTTGGAATTAATTGCTGGACGACGTTTTTTTGTTGAAACTTTCAATTCCGGTGTAGTTAGCAAATCACATTTTGCAAAGCCTACATCAAGGTTCTCAGATGCTTCTTTTCCATTTTTATTATCTCTTTGGTTCTTACTTTTTTTTGTCCCCTTATTCTTAAAATTTGTTCTTTCATCTTGATTGTGGGCTCTTCTTCTTCAGTCTCATTATGCACATAATCATTTTCATTTGAGTATTCGCTTGAATCGTCACTTGCGTAAGATTCAGACGACTTACTGTCACTACGAGAGTATGTGGTTTTCAATATCTCCTTTCGACTTACACCACTTGGACCTGCAACTGGTTCATCGCTCGTCTAATTAGAGACTCGAGCATTATTCTCACAAGCGTATTCCAAAACCGCATCAACAAAAGCATAATTCGTCAGCACACTAGGGAGAAAAGCTGATTCCGGAAAACGTTTGGGTTAAATGGTCATATTCCTGTTGCTCTAAACCCAGACATAACATTTACAGTTGACACTGACTTTAACCAAACTGGTGTAAATATTTCTCCAAATCTTGCTCTATTGATAGTGACGTTCGTTAGAGTGATTAACCCAATAATTTAAAATCTCTTCATCCCAGTACGCTTTAAAGCTTCTGAAAATGGCTTTATCCAGTGGTTGGCATTCATGTATACCATTGCTTGGTAAGCAGAACAGACTTATATTGTGCTATTCGGGAGCCTCAACAATGCAAATACTTAGATGAGAATAAGCCCCATCAAAAATTAACAAAGTAAGTCCAAAACTTTTAAGTTTGGCAAAATGCTTTAGCCATTCCATAAAGGCATCTGTTGCTATATTTCTCTTTTTGGTCATTAGAATTCTGTACTCTGCTAGTAGGCTGATATACCACGCGGGTTTAATGCGTACACCTTTAAAAATAAGCAGTGGAGGAATAGATTGTCTTAATACATTCGCGCATGCGACGATCAAAACATTTTCTCCATGCTCTGCTGCAACAGGACAGACCCTTTTTACTCCCTTATAAGGCAGCACAGATTGTTGATGATGAAGTGTTAACTGATACTTCTTTTTGTTCATATTATATATGTGGCTGGGTTTTCGTTGACCGTTCTCAGCTCTGTAAAATATCATCAACTATTGTATGGTGCATCTTTTGGGCCCTTGCCGGATTCAGCGTCTGTGCACGGCGTTTTGCTATCTCTGGATGTCTTAAATAAAACATTTTAACTAGTTTTAGCTGGCTATTTTTAGGCAGTAGAAAAACAATGTTGAATTCCGTTTTCCTTTACAAAAGAGAAAACTGGGCGGCGACCAAGGCTTTTTTTTAAAACTCCCACTTGCAAAATGGTTTCGTGACGTACGCCTTGGAATGTTAAATACTAGCATTGCTCTGAAGTGGGGCATGCCTTGCCTCTTGGCATCCATAGTAGCTATCAGATCTTACTACGACCACTGGGCTTTCTAATGGCGAGGCATTACTATAAAAAGGTTGTAAGTCGTAGGAAATAGAAAATTCTCTTTTTAAAGTCAGTAATATCCTAATAAGGTCAGTTAAGTGGCCTTATAAGACGCTGAACATGTCTTACTTCTAAAATTCATAGCATCAAACCAAGTAAAAATAGCAAAATAAACACAACTTATTAGGATAGAAAAATATGAACAATAATAATTATGAAGTCACCGTTTTGAAGTATTAGACTATTCAACACCTCCCCCCTAAGATTAAAGGTAATTTTATTTAACACTGTTTTTTAATGTTACATTACTAGTTTATAGATCTAAACGATTTGGCGGTCTAACAGTTCTGCCAGATCTAGATTTGATACTAATTTGTTGATTTTCGATTGGAGGTTTAGGAAGTACATTGCCTCTATTATTGTCTTCAGCATCAACACTAACATCTTTTTGAACTACCAACTGATTAGGTTTATTTGTATGTTTAAAGTAAGAGCATTCTGGGTACAATTCGGGATTTAAATTTTTGTTATTATTTAATTTAGTATATGATAGTTTTATATGCTTAGTATTCCGACGAAGCATTTTAAGATCAGAATGTCGTTGTATCCAGTATGATCTAGGTTCATCAGCCTTCTTAATGATAGTAGCTTTTTGCCAGGTTTTTTCATTGTCTGTTTTGATTACCACTTTATCCTCTTTTTTGAAATTCGTGAAGGATTTTTTAGATGATTTGTCGTAGTTATTTTTATGTGTAATCTGTTGCATACGTAAAAAATCGTAAATATGAGTTTGGACTTTTGGCTCTAACTTAGTACTAATAACAGGTAATAAAGTTCTTAAACGTCTACTTTGTAATATTTGTGTTGGGGATGCATTTAGGTTTACAATAGGCGTATTATTATACTCCATTATAGATTCCCTATAATCTGTTCTATCTTCCATGCTTTTGCGTAATATTTGTTTAGCTATGTTTACAGCCTTCTCAGCCATGCCGTTACTGCGGTGATGATGTGGGGAACAAGTAAAAATGGAAATATCTTTTTCATGATAATATGTTTTACATTCATGTGAGACAAATGGTAGATTGTTTGCTATAATTGTTTCAGGGTATCCAAATCTAGTAAAATATTTTGCATGGCATCTGTTACATTTTTAGAAGTTTTATTAGTAAGTTTTTGGAGTTCTATCCAATGAGAAAAATGGTCTATTGCTACCAAGTAAGGATATTCTCCAAATTCTAGAATATCAACACCAACTTTATTGAATCGCAGTGAAGGTACACTCTGGGGCAACAATGGTTCTTTACATTTAGAAGTCATATATTTCTCGCAGACATTACATGATTTGATAAAGGATATAATATCTTTGGACATATGAGGCCAATAAAAAAGTTGTCTGGCTTTTGGAATAGCCTTGTTGATACCAACGTGACCTTTGTGTATTAATTGTAACACAAACGTTTGGAAGGTTTTGGGGACAATTATTTTGTTTCCGATAAAAACTATATCATTTTCAATGTGTATGTCGTCTCTAAATTTATAATATGGTTTACATTCAGCAGAAACTTTATTTTCTGTAGGCCACTGGTTGAAATAATATTGGCTAATTTAATTTAAAGTTTTATCTTTTGCTATTTCATTTTTAAATTGGGCTTTTCTTTTTTTCAGACATTGGTAAGTGTCTAGATATGTAATGAACCATTTCTAACATTTCAGGATCATTATGTGTGACCTTTAAATATGATCGAGATAACATGTCAGCAAAATGTAAATGTTTACCTGGGACATAATAAACGTTTAAATTATATTTTAAAAGTTTTAACCTTAACTTTTGCAAACGAACTGAACCAATTTTACTTATAGGTTTACTCATAATAGATACGATTGGCTTATGGTCTGTTTGAATGTCTACATCAGCACCATATATAAATTCATGAAACTTTTGTGTACTGTAATATATTACTAACATTTCTTTCTCGGTTTGACTACAGTTCAATTCGCTGTCATTCATTGAACGTGATGAACATGCAACTAATTTTTTAAGATTATTATCATATAGTTGGAATAAACAACATCATATCCCGTTCTTCGAAGCATCACATTGCAAACTTATTTTTTTATTTGGGTTAAATGGAGTGAGAGCAGGAGAACAAGTAATTAATTGTTTGAGTCGTTTGAATGCATTTTCATGTACTGCGTTCCATTGCCATTCGGTATCATTTTTTAACAATTGGCATAGTGGGTACATACGCACATAATTGAAACAACTTATGACTCTCTGTAACTCATGTTTATTCTTTGGGTTTTCTAGTTTTATTAAAGATTCTACACGATCTGGATCTACTTTCATGCTTTCGTTAGAAAAAATTTGTCCCATAAATTTCACTTCTTCAAGTTTAAATTGAAACTTATCTTTATTAAACTTAGTGTTAGTTTCCCTAGCTCTTTGCATAACTAAGCTAACCGTTTTATCATGTTCCAACTCATTAGACCCGGCTATAATCATATCATCGTGATAAATAATTAAATTTTCGATATCACTAAAAATTTCCTCCAATTTTTCTACGAATAAATCTTGAGAATTAGATAGACCGTAAGGTAACACTAGATATGTTATCTATAAATACCAAAGGATGTGGCGAAACAACATTTCCATGAAGATTCCTCACCTAATTCTAAATGGTGAAATCCTTCCGATAAATCGAAGACGGTAAAATATTTTTTTTCCGTTTAGAAGAAATTTCATCCAGAGTAGGTGATAATTTAGGTTTCCGGACAATATCTTTGTTTAAATCTAAGGGGTCTAAGCAAAGACGCAAATTACCATTTGGTTTTTCAACTATTACCATTTTATCTATACTGGCTTTACAGTTTAAGTTACCTACTTTTACAATAGCCTTTCTCTCAACTAACCTATCTAATTTTTTTTAAGAGAGCTTCTAATAGCAATTGGTACCTTAGTGGGTGGGTGACATACAGATTAAAATTTATCAAGAACAGTAATACAACATTGACCTGGAAATTGCCCATGGCCTGTGAAAATATTAGAATTTTCATTTATTATTTTTGTTTTAACATTGTCATTTGCTATATTACTATTTATTCTTTTAACTAATTGTAATTGTAAGCTATCCTGACCACCTAATAAAACCTGTTCAGCATGTTCAATGATTATAAAATCTTCATATATCTCATTACCTTTATAATTGCAATGTAACCGTACTACTCCACTAGGTTTTAAAGTAGACCCTTCAAAAGCTTTTAGAACGTAATTAGTCGGTCTTATTTTAAACTGAGAATCTACTGACATCGCTCCATTGTCGACCTTTATTTTGAGTTTTCTATTCTCAATACTTACAATTTCGTCCCATACATGATTTTGTTTATGATGTACATTGTTTACCCTAATAGTATTTACAAATAGTGATACTACTAGAGTTACTGTTACACTCAATAGTTTTAACATTTTTAACTCTACATGAAATCACAAAGTGGTTTTTGATGCCACATTTCTTGCAAATTTGTCCATATGCAGAACATTGTCGTGGACCATGAAGTGTTCCACAACGTCTACATTTAAATTTATTTTTGTTCATTTTATTATTACTACTTACAAACTTTTGGTCTCGGTTATTACTTATCATATTTTTCCTATTCTTGTTCTTCTTTATAAAATTTATTTTATGTAAATCTGATTGGAATTGCTGGATCTGTTTACTCTGTTCGCTTGTTCTGCAGAAAGTGATGGCCTTTTCAAGAGTGAGCAGATCTGTACGTAAAAGAGCTTCCCTGGTGCTGGGATCCTTTATTCCCATAAGTATTTTTATCACGAATGGCTTTATCTTCATTGGTTTTCTGTGGGTCGACTGCGTTATAATTGCATGATTTTACCAGTTGTTTAGATTCGGTTAGGAAATGCTCAAAGGATTCGCCTTCTGATTGAACTCGCTTTAAAAAATTGTATCGTTCGAAACATTCATTGATGCGAGGGTTAACATACTCGTCGATGGATTTGATTATGAATGTGTAGTTATTTTCCTGGTCACTGGGGATATTGAAAGTAGTCATTATTTTTGCAAAACTTACCCCAATAAAATTACGTAATATAGATAATTTAACTTTATCTTGGTCCTCGTCTTGCCCCGTAGCCACTAAATCGTCTTTAAACGTGGATTTCCAGAATTTCCACTCGTTTGCAGCGTTACTAGATTGTAGATCAAAATCTGGCGGCAATTTGACAGAACCTCCAATGACAGCCATTATGACCCAATTACATATGTGCTTGATACTAAATTTTTCTTGAATTTACAGATTTGCGGACAGTATACTTGTGGAACTGTAGATTCATTTACTGGACTGCGCATTGTTTAATATTTATTTAATAACAATAACACAATAATAATGTACAACTTGACGAACGAACATACATAGAAAGGGAATGACATTTATTTATATACAACATTATTATTTTACTACTGTATCTAGATCTAATATGTTTATTATATTCTGCGTAGTGACGTGTATTTGAATTGACAATTAAATAATTTTTTTCAGAATATTATTAAATCATGACGCCTTCACCTGCAAAACGTTTCCTGCAAATAATGATACTGTTTGGTATATTCTCTTTATATTTCATTTTATTATTAGAAACTCGTTCAAGCATTAAAAACATTTCTAATTTTATTAGTGATGTAACAACCAGAAACAGTAATAAGATCATGCTAATCAACGATGATATTGCATTTGTAAATTGGAGAAATATTACTAAGGAGCAGGTACATACGTAGAAATGCTGTATAATAGTGTTGTTAAGAATTTAACTATAGAAATTCTACAGATTGACATCCTCTCCGAATTAGGGAAAATCTTGTATTTAGGTTATGATTATCCAAAATCGAAGGCATCTAGGAAAAGCTATACCATATTAATCTGGATATATGCTTCTGCTCTTAAAAGTCAATATAGTGTACAATCTTTTGATGGGTAATTTAGTCTTTACTTCTTCTTTTTTACTACTTTAGTGTAATTATGTGTCCTAGTTCTGATCTATTAAAAAGTTGTTCTGTAAAGAATTGTAAAATAAGCTATGAAAAGGAAGATTTCGAATACGCTGACTTGGTACTGTTCGATTTGAGTCAAATGGAAAAAGTGCAGGAACTTTCTAAAAGAAAGAGAAATACTAAACAAATCTGGACTATTCTCATTGATAAAACCACTTTTAATAATTTCACCCAGTTTAAGAACAATCTGAAAAATTATAACGGTGTATTTAATTGGACGATGAGTTACAGGTAAGATAGGCATTTTTAATTATACTTTTGTACTTATTTACCTTACAGAATGGATAGTGAAATTCCTGTACCTTATGGTCGTACTGTACCTATAAAACCAGGAGAAGCAACTGAAATAGAAAGTCTTGATACATGGAGTAAGAATAAAAATCAAAATGTACTCATTGCAATAGCAGATCTAAATTGTAATGAGTCGGATAAACATTGGAAATACGTTAAAGAATTAAAAAAATATATCGCTGTCGAAATTTACGGAAACTGTGGTGATATAATGTAAACTTTAAAATACGTTTATAGGAAATTTATTGCAAATAATAATTCTTTTCGTTTTTGTAGATGCTTCGAGAGCTCGACAAAGGACTGTTCGCTACTTTCGCAGTATAAATTTTACTTGGCGTTTGAAGATTCAAACTGTGACGAATACCTAACAGAGAAATTATGGTTAAATGCCTATACGAAAAATGCTGTTCCTATTGTTATGGGTGCCACAAATAAATTCTATAAACAGTTACTACCTGAAAATTCTTATATTAGCACTGAAGACTTTAGCACGCCTCAAGATTTAGCCGAATATGTTCTTCATTTAAATAATACTCCCAATGAATTAGATAGTTATTTTGAATGGAAAAAACGTTTTAAAGTTCTCAACGAATTTACTGAGTATCTTGAGACAGACTCTATAAGTTACTGTAGAATATGTGA
>VTPC01000943.1:250515-270535 GCA_011009095.1 Ignelater luminosus
CGGACGTACTTAGGTGCGTTTACCCTATATCATAACACTGATATACAAAATTGAACTTCTTGGATGTTACATGGACTAAAGAGGGCAATTCTTAGAGAATTCCTCCTGTTAATTCCAAATCTGCTTTCTAATTTTTTTCAGCAGGTAAGGTTTTTGAGTAAAACAACGTTCGAAATTTCAAAAATTTTAATTTTTTATAAACTAATAAAGGTAAATATAAGATAATTTATTTACAAAACATATTTTTATTCGACTTTCACCTGTATTTCGTTGTTGGTGCATCTCTTTTAGAGCCCCAGTAGTTTTTGCAGATGTGAATGGAGGAAATGAATCTTTAGGAACATATTTGCTCTCAAATCTTTGTAATTTTGCAGCACTTCATTAACCACCTGTTCATAGTTTTCAATTTTTATTTTCCCGATGAAGTCTGTCACTTCAGTTTTGAAGAACTGCCAAGCAGGTGCCTCTCTTTCATCTAAGGTATTGTCGAAACTGGCATCTTTCATTCATTCCTTGATTTGGGACCCCACAAATATTTCCTCTTTTATTAACTTCGCTTATTTTATGCCTTTATGAAGCTTTTCATCAATTCCAACTTGATGTGATAAGGTAGCAGCAGAATATTTTCTGAGTTAACTAGAAGCTTACGACTGACATTCTTAATTCCAGGAGTAAGGTTACTTCTTTATAGCCATAATTTGTCTGTTTCTGCTATTTCACTGACACAAAAAACAGCAAAATTGTGTGTACTCCTACTGTAAACCCAGTATTAAGGCTAAAATTGTTAAATTCGTACAAATTTGCCATTGAAATCTCTAGTACTCTGTTTTATCTAGCAGTAGCTTCATGCTTTTATAAGACTCCTTCATGTGGACAGCATAAGCATAGGAATAAAATGATTTTCATTTCCATTAAGAAGAAGAACAGCTTTAATGATCGTTTCTAAGTAGTCTATCAAGTGTCTCTACTGTTTTAGCTTGTGATGCTGGTCCATTGTCTATTGTAAAGCGTCGACATCATTACAAAATACCAGCTGTGTTTAGAAAATAAATACTGCAGTTCTTGCTGCCTACTACGGAATGTGCATATTCTTGTCCTTTTGTCTAGTAAATTCCATCCTCTGAGCCTTGAAGCTAAGAGCTCTGCTTGATGTCTTGACAAATTTAGATCATGGACTAAATCATTCAAATCAGACTGACTTATTTTATGAGGTTCCTCGGACATGTCAACAAAGTCACGGTCCGTTTCCTTTTTGTCTTGGCCCTTGAAGTCGTCTAGTAGATTTTGAACCCAGAAATCTAACGGGGATGATATAGGAAGGTTCATAGTATTGTTCAGCACAGGTCTTACAGCTGAAAGGAGAATTAAATATTTCACTGTACTTCTTGACTTATTCTAGGTATATACCAGCGATTCTAGTTGTGCAAAAATAGCAGTCTGAAAAATGGTTCCTTGGCTGCCTCCATACCGTTAGAACTGCAAACAGTATGTGATGAGATTTTCTATTCAGCTAGCTTGTAAACTGGAAAACACATGTTAAACAGCAGATATGTGGGGCCTTATCCTGATTTCCAGCTTTACACCCGAAGTACAGTTTAAAGCTTTTTTTTGATGAGCGGGGTTATATTTTTTTTGATACTTGAAAGTCAGTTCACCATACACGGAACAAAAGTTGTCAGGACTATTCACAAAGTTGCGTGGCGTTGTAATGTTAAAATATAAATCGAACGTAGCTTGTGTAGTTCACAAATTTGGTTAGTCAAAATGTAATGTGAGTAATAACAGAACAGAGATATTCACGTCACAAACGATAGTAAGGAAATGAACATTCTAGGACATAACGCATAAAACCTCAAAATTACTCATTGACGGGAAACCCCAAGTCGTCTGGTTAGCTCCCAAAATTAGATTTATCCACACTAATTTGTTATTGGGGGAATAAAAATGCATGATTAAAAAACTATTCGGTTTAAAGCGACTCCGAAACTTAAAAATTCAAAGAAATAAATATAAGGAACAGAAAATGCTAATTTGGGGTATAAACTAAGAATTACAAATAAATGGTGAGTGATAAACAAATTCTGATGACATATTCGGATTCAGCAGGCAACATTACATAAGAATCAGTCAAAATTGTTCCTGTAACAAAATCTTTGTCTATCACCAGTAGTAGGAGGGTCTGCAAAAAACTTCTGCACAGTAAGTAATTAACATTCTATTTCTTCTCATTTATAATGGTCCAATTTCTGCTTCGGAGTATAAATTTTGCCGTGGGCTGGTCGGGAATGCACTAGTTGCTAGTCTAATGGCCGTGAAATAAAGTATATCTAGCGGAAGTAGTAAGTCATAATAGTGTAGAAGCTTTAACTTTTCTTTCAATCACATCAAGTGCTTTAGAGATACTACGTAATAAAATTTTCACCTTGTATTTGCAAGTACTTCAACCTTCTTTACCTTTAAAAAGGCCAGTTTAAATTTTCATTGATTCCATTTCAACAAACAAAATAAAAACAAACACTTCAAGCAAACAGCACAGTTTGGAGCGGTCTGGGTCCATAACCTGTGGATGTAATTTGTTTAATAAAGAACACATTTAAGAAAAAAAAAATGAATTTATAATTAAGTATTTAAAGCAAAATAAAACTTTACAAAGTTATTAAAGTTACAAAATGCAGAGAAACATTAATGACATTCAATGTTGCCAAAAAAACCAGAGAGAAACTTCAACAAACAATGATTGTAGCAAGAGAAAAGATCTTTAGGGTACAGCAAGAGAAAAGATCTTTAGGGTACAGTAAGATAGTTAGAACAGATCATCTTACCTGTAACCTATTCTTTCAAAAATTAACTTTTAGAAAACTATAAGAAAGGAAAGTCAGATACTAAAAACCGAAAATCGAAAAGTTTATAATTTATTTTAAATACAACAAGTTACAGCCAGATCGGCCCCAAAGACCACTGGACTTTTCGATTTCTAATTTCTTGAATTTTTCCTTAATTGTGTTGTTTTCATCATTTCCAAAGTAATTTGTCTTGTTCAAGAATAGATTAAACTGCAGAGTATTACCGGATATATGGTACAAATTTTTAAAAGTTGACAAGCATGTAAAAAGAGGCAATTTGAGTAAAACAACTTTGACTAAACATACTTTTTGAAGAATTGCTTACCCTGTTATGGTACGTATGATACAGGTATCAACAATAAAACGATAAAATAATTAATTTCCACACAAAAGACGTTTTTCTGGAAATTTCTAGAGATTTCCCAGGACAAAAAACATTTGGGTGAAAATCAAGATACCATAGATTTCCACAAAACATACAATTTCTTAATAATATCTTCGAGTTAAGATTTCTATTTATAATCTGATAAGAGCCCGAGACCCACGGCTTTCAAACTGGAGAATGGGTAGGTATGTTGTTCTGTACAATGCAAGCTTTGTTACCCACACTGACCTGTGTTCTCAGGAATTTAGGCCTGATGGCGTGCAGCATCTTATCCCGCTAAAGTTCTGGCATCCAGTTCTGCGCCGAGCTTTCTGTCACTAGAAATCCACACACCTAGATACTTAAATTTATTCACCTGTTCCAAAGCTTGCCCGTTCTGATACGGTGGGTACACTGTTCTTTAAATGTAATCATTGTCTTAGTTTTGTTTAGGTTTGCTTTCAGCCCCCGTTTTCTCCAAGGCTATAATCAGTAAGTAAAGGTTGTGTTGCAACTTGGGAGCTGAGCCCGCCATTAATACTACAGCATCGGCATATACCAGCAAATTTATTATTATCGAAATCAGTCGCCAATTTCTGAGCTTAAATTTCTTAAAGCCTGAGCATTTCTTCAACGCCATGTCTATCACTGCGGTGAACAACAAGGAGTTCAGGATGTCCCCTTGTTTTACTCCCAAGTAGGTACTGAACTGTTTCGGGGTATAGTGATTGAACCTTACTTCGTTCCTGCAGGTCTGATAGAAACTTTTAATTCTCTAGGTCAGTTTGTTTGAATCGCGGTAGCTTCTTAGGCCTTTACATATGGATCCCCAAAGTAGCCAGTCAAACGTTTTTATTATACTCTATAGTTTTCTCCGTGGCTTACCAAATCACAAATATGGCGTCCCGAGTCTTTCGGTTAGATCGATAGCCGCAATGAGATTCCTTCAGTTTTGCTTCCATTTGTGTTCTAAGCCGCATCTCCAGTATACGTTCATAGACCTTTCCGGGTACACTGAGTAGTGAGATGCCTCGATGGTTACAGCATTCACGCTTATCTCCCTTCTTAAATAACTGTACAATAACTAAAATCTGCCAATCTTCCGGGATTGTGGATATCTCCCAAGCGAGTGTAGACACTCTTTGAAGCATTTGCTCTCCAACTGGTCTTATATACCTCAGCATCTCCAGGGTTATATTACCTATTCCGACAATTTTACATAACTTAATCTTAGCCAGGACTTCCAGTACTTCAACAAGGTTCGGGGCTGCGTCTAAATGATTGCTTGTTAGCTGTCTTTGACTCTCTGTTGCAACTTCCTCTTTGTCATCACTGTCTTCCCATGTCACAGTATCATTATTCAGGAACTCCTAAAAGTGTTCCTTCCATCTTTCCATGATCTCATCTGGCTTAGTGAGTATGACTCCATTTTTATTGTTTATGAGTTTTAGCAGACAGTCTCCATTTGTCTTGTTCTTCATCACTTCGTAAAACAGTTTCTGATTTCGCTAAGCATTATATTTTAAAAAATTGCCAAATTCTGTAATGTTATTTTAAAATTTGCACTAAATCCGCCCCTGTCTTTCAATTTCGTTCAGATATTTGTTTTCTTGACGCGTAATATTTGAATTGTTTCATTAAACAAATGTTTGTTATAATGTTATTTTAAAGAATTGATAACTTTATGGTCTCGACGTCTAGACTCCATTCAGACGTGCCTGTTGCTATTTTCCATTATCAGGTTCCTGGAACCTGAGTCGCAAAAATTAAAGTCACACCGTCGCGATTGAGCCAGGTTTAAGCTGGTAAATCTATAAGTAAAATTTTCCACTGTCTCATTAGAATATTCATATTTTGACCTATTAGGGTGTGCATCTGACTTTCGAACCCCACTCCAGTAAGTACACATTGCGCCACAGGAGACGCAGAGACAATAGGGATTACGTTGATAGCTGTTGACTTGAACCAACGTGTGGTAATTTTCGGCGTCTACCTCTACATCCCCCTAATTGGATTCAAACCAAATTAAGTGAAGCGATCTTTTTAGAAAAGAGATCGGACTGGAGAAATCGTAATTTCTTCGTGTCAGAGACGCGCAATAGTCGCGGAAGAAAGTGGTTTGTTTACCAACAGCAACGCTTATAAATTTCGTTATCGTGGGGAATGCATAACCCAAATATAATTACGCTGGTGTCCTCCAGGAAGCAGAAATTGTAGAGGGTAAAAACGCAATATTTTGGTTCCGTTGGTGCAACGTTAAAGGGTCTGTCGAGAACAGAAACTTCCCGCTCCGTAAAGCGTCGATCTGTGTGTTGTACATCTTGGAAGCTCCGTGATCCGAATGAACTAAGTAAACTTAAAGAGCGTTTGAGACTCAAAGTGGTTTTAGTTATTTTTAAAGTTTGTGTATAAACACTTGGATGTTGTTTTTGTGCTTTTTGGTTATTGTTAACAACAGTGATTGTTCGTTGAAATCTAAGTTCCCTTGAACATTGGTGGACGAGAAATTTTGCGTCGAATACCACGTGGATTAGCCGCTATCGTGGAAATCAGAGACCTGCATATAATACCTGGAAGGAAGATTGCCGATATAGTAAGAAAGACCTGTTTTGTTTTGTTATTTGAGTTTTTATGATTGTTTCATTTGATAAAGACTAGGAGAACGTGGAATTTGTGAAATATTCCATACGAAAACCTTGCTTAGGCAAGATTAGTTTCGCTTTTCTCATTAAGTTATAATATTCACGATCAATATTTTTAACTAATTTGTAACAGGAACGTTCCCAGGTAATTTTAGCTGGTGTTGGTTAAATTATTGCAACATAAATAATAACTTTTGACTATTGTCTTTTCTGTTATTAGATATAAAGTTTATTTGTTGCTATTTCAAAATTTTCTTTTTGTTTATTGTAATAACTTGTTTTTTTTTTACTTTTATTTTCTTATTTGTGTATCAACTTTGTTCTCCAGTAAAGATATTAATTCACACCCTTTATTGATATTCTTTTGTAGTGTTATTTTGTTATTTATTATATTCTTGTTTGTGTGTGTTTAATCCATTTTTCATTATTGTTTTAATAAATGTAAGAAAGGTCGATTATTTACGTTTTGTGTTTTTTTTGTAAGTGGATCTCTGGTCCAGATAAGCAGCGTTAATTTCGTTACTTTGTTCGTTTGGCTATTAAAAAGCACGGTGGTGCTTAGTCCAAATTTCATTTATAGACTAGATACCTTTGTTCAAGAGAGAAGTAAATATCAATCTGGTATTTCTTTCTTGGTCTTTTTTTGAAAAAGAAGGAAGTCTTCAGAGGATTTCCTTGTCAAAATTGGTTAAGACAAATCAAGTGCTTATACAGTGTTTATAGAGCTTTTTTTGTTTGTGTTGAGTCTCAATTGTGAAACGCTAAAGCGAGTTTTAATAAAGCTTCCACGAGGTAAGTTACACACAGGGTGAGGTTTCGCAAGAAGCCTATATACAGGGTGTCGGATTCACGAGTAGTCGCGTGACCGACCATCAGAACCCTTCGATCTACGACTGCTGGCGCCCTCTTTTACGACCATCTATTAGTTTAATAAGAGTTTTGGAAATCAGTGAGCTTCTCTTTGTGAGAGATTAGTCAAGTTTATTTGAGAATCCACCCCATCTGCGGCATGAGCTACGGCATTTAACATCTACCTTTGGTCTGGACGGGACTTGTGCATACTTTTGAGCATTTTCCCGTTACAATTCCTTTCAAGGCAATTGCTTTGAGACTCTTACTACCTGCTTGACGACCTTCAGTCTTTGTTCTTTTAAGCATTGTTGGGTTTTGTATAGGAGATAAGTTTTCCACAACTTCCTTTTTTTTCTCACTACCTCTTAAATTTCGTCACTCCACCAACATGTCACTTTTTTTCTCTTTTCACCTATAGGGACGCTTTCGCATAGATCTGATGTCCATATTACGACGATAATTTTGAAGTTTTGCCTTGCCTTTTTCAGATCTACTTCTTCCTTCTAACCTGACAGCTCCAAGCCAGCTTCTCGTAAATGAGCAATGTGACCTCCGGCGTCTTTAACTTATATCAGCAAATCTTCTCCTTCTTTAGGCGAGTCCTCTTCTTTCTTATTGTACAAGTGTCAGTGTCACTTTGAGTTTTACTTTTAGTAAGAACGACAAGATTGTGCTCGCTTCCTATTTATGCTCCTTTCATTACTCGAGTGTTCCTGACGAGGTTGAATGAAGGCAGTGCACTATAATATAGTCGATAATAGATTTTCCGTTCCTAGCTGGTTCCACATAGCTGTAGTTGCGTATTATCTTATGGAGAAATATGGAGTTCAGAATGACTACATCATTCGCCAGACAGAATTGAAGCAATTGTTTCCCGTTGTTTCTGCGTGATTCTCCGTGTCTACCAAGTACTTCGCCATAACCTGTAGCGTCACATCCTAGCCTTCTATTTAAATCACCCATAACAATAACTTCTTTGTAAACGCTTTCACAGACTTTTTGAAGCTGTTCATAGAAAGAATTCTTTACTTCTGCTGTTGCGTCCTCATCAGCGCCGTAAAGTGCAATGAATGAAAGTTAATTCCGTGTTTGGTCTTTCTTCAGTTGTGACAGAATCTTTTCGTTTATAAACGACCAATCTCTCACAAGATCTGCTTGGTCCTTATGAATGAGACAAGCAACATCAGCTTCAGGCGTTTCTCTGGTTGCCACCCCAGAGTATATAAGGATTGCATCGTTGTGTATTCTTTTGCAGCCTTAGCCTTCCTTTTTGGTCTCCGTATGCATTCCAGCCTTCTCTATTTCTTCCTCCACCTCGCCTCCTTTCTGTTAGTACTCCTAACATTCCATGTTGCATACTTGAAAGTTTCGTGTTCGCGCCAGTTTGTTGTACGTTTAATCAGTCTGAGTTTTTCTTTTTATCTTTTTTTTAAGCAGTTGATGTTTTGGGTGTATGAGGGATTGGCTAATAGCACCCGAGCTTACTGGGAGGGCTGCTCTCTTAAGGCGTACAAGCACACCTCCCCTCTGCTTCATGATAGACCCCTTCTGCTTTCTTATCTAGGCTTGGGACCGGCAATGGCGGAGTATTTTCTACAGAACGTACTATACTTTAATCGGTTAGTTTTGCATATGTGACATATTCGATTAGAATGTAAACAAAAATATTTAATTCAATACATTTTTATTTTCCCTCTATTGTTTTTTTCAAAAATCCATGACAACTACATCTACATAGAGTGATCAGAAATAGGTCGTAACATCCCACCCAATCATTTTTTGGCTATAGGCTTGTACTTCTGTAAAACTTGAAAGATTTTTGAATAATAAATTTGCTTTAGCCTGTAAGTTTTCGATTTTAGGTTTTCACAAATAAATTAAATTCTCAGCGTAGTAAAATGAATTCGTTAATGAAATGAAATGGAATTATGATTATCATACTTTTTCTGACTTTATTTTCTTAACCTGCTTTAGTTACAGTCTAATATCTTTGCGATTACTTCATTTGAATCTTCTGATAACTGCATCGCATTTTGTATCTTGCCGGAAGGTGTATACTTGACCTAGATAGTTTGTTAGACCCTGTTGGATACAGATAGGTTATTACCATTCACAACAAAAGGAGGTTGGGTACGCAAGAGATCTTTCTAGTTAGTATGTATACAACTTGTATATGGAAAAACTTCAATGTATATATACAACTTATATATGGAAAAACTTCAATCATCTTGTGAACTAGCATAAAACATTCAAGTTTATTATTACTGGAATTAGATTAGGCATTAAAGACAGCAACTGAAAATAATAGTTTAACTAAAAACAAAATCAGTGTGGAGAAGTACTCCTTTAGTGACCATTTAGATTAATTCCAAACGTTCCAGTTTTTGTTAAAATATTCTTGATAGTATTTGCACGGTTTTAAATAGATAACTGCGTTTTTCCTTATTTAAACAAGCATAGTTCCTGGTACTGATAACTACAGTACACCTTGTTTGCTTGTTATTTTATTAATAAAGAAAGTCGCAAGACATACAATTTATCACTACGATGTTTGTTCATCATAGTAAACATTGAATAAAGTTCTAAGTTTGAATGGAGTTATGGTAGTTAAAGGCTTTGTTTATCTTATTATTATTATATTTAACAACACGTTCTAAAACATTTTTAAGATATAATAAATACCTTTGGAGTTTTAATATTGACAATATACAACATAAATCTCGACCTTTCTTCAAATTAAAGTTACGACACGATTGCACAAATTCAGATTTAGTTTATGTATTTTGAAAGGTTCTATTTATTTGTATCAGTTGTACCATACTGAAAGTGTACAAAGAAAGAAACAGAATTTACAAATTTAATTTATTAGCAAAGATTTTATAAAAACTCTTAGGCCTTAATAGACTTTAATCTTAATAAACTAATTGACAATTGAAAATAGACAAAAATTTCAAAAATAATGAGAACGCCTATCCTAGCAATAATTTTTATTCCAATAGGTTTCCAGATCATTATAAACTCTCTTCTTCATGCTATTATAGTTGAGAGCTTCACATATTCTACAGTAATTTATAGCATCTGTCTCAAGATACTCAGTAAATTCGTTGAGAACTTTAAAACGTTTTTTCCATTCAAAATAACTATCTAATTCATTGGGAGTATTATTTAAATGAAGAACATATTCGGCTAAATCTTGAGGCGTGCTAAAATCTACAGTGCTAATATAAGAAGTAGGAGGTAGTAACTGTTTATAGAATTTATTTGTGGCACCCATAACAATAGGAACAGCATTTTTTGCATAGGTATTTAACCATAATTTCTCTGTTAGGTATTCGTCGCAGTTTGAATCTTCAAACGCCAAGTAAAATTTATACTGCGAAAGTAGCGAACAGTCCTTCGTCGAGCTTTCTAAGCATCTGCAAACACAAAAAGAATTATTATCCGCAATAAATTTTCTATACTTATTTTAAAGTTTACTTTGTATCACCACAACGTCCGTAAATCACGACAGCGATATATTTTTTTAATTCTTTGACGTATTTCCAATGTTTATCCGACTCATTACAATTTAGATCTGCTATTGCAATTAGTACATTTTGATTTTTATTCTTATTCCATGTATCAAAACTTTCTATTTCAGTTGGTTCTCCTGGTTTTACAGGTACAGTACGGCCACGAGGTACAGGAATTTCACTATCCATTCTGTAAGGTAAATAAAGTACAAAAGTATAATTAAAAATGCCAGTGTTACCTGTAACTCATCGTCCAATTAAATATACCGTTATAATTTTTCAGCTTGTTCTTAATCTGAGTGAGATTATTAAAAGTGGCTTTATCAATGAGCATAGTCCAGATTTGTTTAGAATTTCTCTTTCCTTTAGGAAGTTCGTGTACTTTTTCCATTCGGCGTAAATCGAACACAACCATGTTAGCGAATTCAAAATCTTCATCTTCATAGCTTATTTTACAATTCTTTACGGGACAACTTTTTAATGGATCAAAACTAGGACAAATAATAACACTAAAGTAGTGAAAACGAAGAAACAAAAATTAAATTACTCATCAAAAAATTGTACACCATGTTGACTATTCCAAGTTAGTATGGTATAATTCTTCACAGATGCGTTCAATTTTGGATAATCATGACCTAAATACAAGATTTTCCCTAATTCGGATAGGCTGTCGATCTACAGAATATCTATGTATAAATTCTTAGCAACACTGTTATGCAGCATTTTTACCTACCTGCTCCTTAGTAAGATTTCTCCAATTCACTGATGTAATATTATCATTATAGTGGACTAATATGATCTTGTCACTGTTCCTGGTTCTTTCATCACTAATAAAATTAGATATACTTTTAATGCTTGAACGAGTTTCCAACAATAAAATGAAATATAAGCCGAATATACCAAATAGTATCACTATTTGCATCGAACGTTTTGCAGGTAGATGCGTCATGATTTAATAATATTCCGAAAAAAATGTTTAACTATCAATTTAAATACGCGCTGTCATTAAGCAGAAATAGCAAATCAAAAAGTAAAATTACTATCGAAAGGTTAGAAGGACTACCAACAAACTGTATGTTAAGAGAATAACTACGAAAAATTAGAAAAACTCCGTTTTGGCGAATCTAATGCAGTACTAATATAGAAAAGAAAACATTAAAACTAGCTATCAATAATTATTTCATTCAAGTGTAAGTCCTAGATCAAGTATTTATCTTAGATAAGCTGATATCGTGTTATAAAATCATGAGATAATTGATATTAACTTGCAAAATAATACTGTTAAGTTGTATTTATATTTTCAATCAGTTTACAAATTATTAGTTTGTACGGCGATAGATTGTACTTTTTAAAATATCATAAAAAAAGTGAAGAATTACTAAGATTGTATGCATATTTTCCTTCAAATGGCATTATTTAATCGGTGTTACTGCTTAATTTGAGCGGATTTTGTATTCTTACACCGAAATAGTCAGAAGTAGATGGAACTTTAGAGTGGCGTAACATCTAATTAAGGGGCTAATCGCAAGAGTGTAAATGGGACCCTTGTTGTAAACATTTAAACAAGAAATAGAGATTTGCATCATTTTATTTAAAATTTGTATTAATTAATTTGTTGTTTGAATATATGTAGGTACGTACTAAAGATAAAATACGGAACGACATACAGACTCGTAAAGTACATTGATATGCAGGTTTAATATTCTACAAATTTATTTGAGATCGAAAAGACTTTTTCTATATACATTTACTTCTGCAAATGATTTTACTAGATTCTCTATATCTATTTCGTGTGTAGTTTTATTTTCTATACTAATCAGGGCTAAACTAGATAATCTTTATTGTGGCGTGGTACTACGTAAATCATTTTTAATAAGTTTCAATTTTGAAAACGATCTTTCTCAAGAACTGACGGTAACTGGCAATGTTAAAAATAAACACAAAACTGTACACACGTCTGGTAAATTACAAGCTGTGCAATAGCTTTCTATTATTAACAAAGGAACTATTTCTGTTATACTAGTTTTCTCGATTATTTTAGTTTTTAGGACATTCCGGAAATAAAGAAGCTATTCAGGGAAACAATCAGATAAGTCATCTGAATACATTTCTTGCAGGCTTTTAGCCTTCGTCACTAATTCTTTATCACTCAAAATGACCAAAGTATTCGGAATCCGGAATTTAAATCACGAAAGTTTTCAAATCTTTTTTGAAGTTGACCGATTATGATGTCTCAAGTTGTAGTAAGCGTAAACATCTCGAAAGATTTTTCAGTATTAGCTGGCGTTTGATCGTACGTTAGTTTATCGTAGAATTTCTTTACTTTTTTTTGGCCCGTTGCACTTTAAAATCGCTTTCTATTTCACAATTAATTGCTAAATCTTTAGCTTCTTTATAACGCGAACTGAAATTTTGCATGTTATTAAATACGTTTTCTAATACATTTTCAAATACTGTTTCTATCTTAATTAAGTTCATATTTTGAGATTGTAAAATTTTGAAGCTAAATTTCTAGGTTGTGGAATTTTAATTTTTTAAAATTAACATAAAAGCAAAACTAAAATTTTCAATTTTTTTCTTTAATGTTAAAGCATCGTCGCATAGATATTTATGTGAAACCAATGAAACATAAGTAAACAGTTTTAAAATCACATTATAGTTATATCGTAACGCAGTTACAGAATCATGACTAAAAGCCCATCTGGTTGTAGATAACTTTTTAATCGTGTATGTAATTTGTCCAACTGATTGAACTAATATATATGTTATGGATCAAGTGATTAATTGGGCATTATTCATAATGCCCGGGCAATATAAAATATACCCAACGCTGTCGATCAATATGATATATACCATTAAATTCATCACATTGCCCGGGCATTATGAATAATGCTTGGCATCTACCAGACAGTGTGATTAAAACTTCTTTATGAATAATATGAAACCATTTTATTATAGTTTAGAAGATTAACTCATAACCAAGGAGCGGTATCAAATAGTTGATGGATCAGTAAAGTTGTCCGTATACCTGACCGCGATGCATTTAAACACGTTGAGTTTATCGATATTATAATATAAACATGTGCAATTAGCGTAAGATAGTAACGTATTTTCTGCAAGATAAGCGCAGGCCAGTGGTGCAACACATTTTCGTTTTATTATATGCGTGTGTACGTACATTGGTATAATACTTGGTAAACGCTCCACCGCTGGCACAATCACGTCACCGATTCTTTTCATGACGCATCAACTAACTGATACCGCTCCTTGCTCATAACATATTAGATGAAAATCAATGAAATTGAAATGGTACATAACATACAAAATTTTAGATGAAATAAAATATAAAATAATACATACCTATGTGTGTTTGTGTGAAGTGTTCATGCCATTATTTCTTGAAACAGTGAGCAACATTCAATTTTTGATAAAATTTTACATACTATTTATTGAAACAGTTTCCACTTTGATGACATTTGGAATTACACAATTTTTTTGCTTTACGACACTTACATTGATCAGATTTACACCCATCTCTACAACCATACCTACAGTATCTCTGCCCCTCATAGTTAGACGACTTTCTTGCACACTCTCTAAGAGATACCTTAGGGTCTGGAATTTCTTCCGCAGAAGTAAACCTTTCTTTACATACAGTGAATTGGTTTCTTGAAAATGATTAACTAAGTATGCCGTATTTCGTACCTTGTTTATAAAGGTTGTTTTCTGTTATCTCAGTCACAGTGGCTAATAAATTTCTTTGATCACTACCAGCTCGGTTCACATCTGGAACTCGTACCCTAACTGTATCGTCTACTTTAGCCGATGGGTATTTGGAATTTGAAGAATTTAACATTTTGTCAGTTTCCTTTTCTGGATTGGATGGAGTCAATTTTTTTCTTTACATCACTTATTCTATTTTCTACATTCGGATCCGGATTTCCATTATTTACAAGATTTACAGGAACAGACGCTTCTGCCACATAAGTTGCAGTTGCAGACTTTTGAACTTCCTGGTTATGTGAAGGAAGAGCATGGCTAGGTTCACGAGATGATTCCGGTAACACAATTGAACAGTCCACATTTATATTATTATTTTGAATTATAAATAATTGATTCTGTAGACTGCTCAGCCTCTTGATTTTTGAAAAGCACTTCCAAGTCTTCTTCTGAATTTACATCAGTTAGAACTTCGTGTAGTAAAAAGTTTTTTAAACCAATTTTCAACTTTGTACCGAACATGACCTCATATGAACTATAATTTATTACTGTGGTGTGCTCTGTTTTTCATTAACTGTACAAAACGTAAGCCTGCTGACCATTTGTTTGTTTTGTTGTTTTCTAACCACGAACTAAGCATGTTTTTATGTCTTGATTGGCTCTTTCTACTGATCCCTCACTATGAGAATGTCTGGGCTCACCATCTACCATTTTTAACTCAGTGCACATGCTACAAAGCTCTTTGACAATATGGTTGACAAATTTTCGGCCATTGTCACTATGAAGCAAAGTCGATGCACCGAATATTGTGAAAATATCCAGGAGCACATGCGCTACTTCTTCAGCCCTTTTGCTTGTAAGAGGTCGGAGTTGGAAGAATTTGGTAAGATGGATTTGGTAAACAAGTATAAATTTGTAGCTACCATCGGCTTGCGATTGCATATCGATTAAATCGACTTGACATTTTGAATTCATTTCTTTACTTAATAGTGGTTTTACTACCAAACCTTTCTTTAGAATATTGTGTTTTTTTGACACTTCATACATAAGTTTAGATAGATAACACTCATCTGTTTTGGATGTTTTAATACTTAGAATTTGCTTCCTTTTCCATGCGGTTTCTACCACCGTTCCCGATGGAAATATGAGCATCGTGCAATATTTCAAATATTTATGCTGTATAGACTTAGTACTTAATTACGTTATCTTCTTTTAGAGCAACAATCAACTTTTTCACTTCCCTGATTGCCATAACGTCGAATCTTCTTAACCGCTGATAATTTGCGGGCGTTTTCTTCGTCCGTTTATTTTTAAATTTTTTTACTTTTTGTATCATCTCCAAGTAGACTGTTCCTGTGAAAATTTGTGTATTTTGACCTTTTGTTGAGATTAGCTCAATCAATGGATTGTTGAATCAATTTCTCATATCACTTAATAATAATTGTTCTTCTATCGTACTGCATTTTGACCTTTTGTTGAGTTTAGTTTAGTCAATCGGTAGTTGAAGCGATTCCTCACTGTTTAAATAAGAAATTGAAAACAAATTGTTATAAACAAACCACCTGCCTCACACGAACAATTTGAAAGTCTCAAAACAAACCACCGCCGCTGTCTAACTAACTTACTAGTGTCACAGAAAAAGAAACCAAAAGTGAACCGAACGCCGCCGATTTATTACCAAGAAGCGGTATCAAATAGTAGATGGCTCAGTAAAGTTATACGTATACTTGACCGCGATTGAGTTTATCGATATTACTTAGGCGGACGACTAGACATGTGCAATTCGCGTAAGATAGTGACGTATTTTCTGCAAGATAAGCGCAGGCCAGTGGTGCATCGCATTTTCGTTTTATTATCTGCATGTGTACATAATGCATCACTCACGCTACGTGATATAATACTTGGTAAACGCTCCCCCACTGGCACGACCACGTCACCGATTCTTTTCATGACGTATCAACTAACTGATACCGATCCTTGTTTATTACATTGCCCGGTATCTGCACCGACGGTCGTTGTTTGCAGCACGCTGATTGGCTGCTGGAAAACGCATGATGGTTTTTAAATGTCGATTTATCACATTGCCCGGCCACAGCTTTGCATTTTTCATAATGCCCAGACCATTGATAAATTGTAAAAATTTATTAAATTGCTTGTTCCAGTTGGGCAGTATTTATAATGACTGGGCACTATACATAATGCTCGAAATAATCACTTGATCCATAATATATATATATATACCACTCATATTGGCAGCCTCATCATAACCCTGCTTCCTGCAGTTATTTGTACTAATACCAATTTCAGATAAACTATTTAAAATAACATTTTGAAGTTCTTCGGTGGTTTGATTTTTTACAACTTTAAAACCAACGAAAGGTTTTTTTATTTCTATAGAAATTGAAACTGAATTATTAGGATCTTCAATAATTTTTACATATTGGTCGGTTATTGTAATATCTTGAATGGTATCTAAATATAATGAATGAAAAAATTAAGCTTCTTTAATTTTAGCTTTTATGATATTAATTATAGTCGAACCTATTAATTCGATGACTTCATTCTGGATTTTAGGAATTAAATATTTCGTTTTACTATCATTTTCCAAATACTTTTTAAAATAGGATCATATTTAGCCAACAAATACGAAATAGATAGTTTCCACCTTTACCTAATATTGCTGCCTCTTTTGTTTCACGGTGTCCTCGAAGAGTCATGTTACATGAACATAAAATGAACATTAATGTAGACGAATATTTTTAATATTTCTTTCCAAATATTTACAGACTTTTGTTTAGTTCATTTAAGGATTTTTGAAAATTAATACTTAAATTGCTTCGGTTTTGTACAACTCTGTCCATTGACCCTGTATTTCAAAGTTCAAAACCTTTTCCGTCTGCAAAAATAAAATTTATCTTGTAAAGAGAAATCATGTATTGTATAATATGCATTCATCTGAAAACAAGTGTTTCTTTATTCTTATTCAACACAATCATTTCTCGTTGTATCTCATAAATTATTTTCTCCTTAATAAACAGTTTAGAACTATTGTATTCTTAAGACAGTTGTTTCTTAGGAATTATATTTATAAAAACCCTTTCCCTGGCCACTTAAATTGCTGTAGCGTTCAAGCAGTTGTAAGGGGTAATAAACGTGTTATTCCTCATGTAAGAATGTCTCACCCTATTATTCAGATTGGCTGATATTGTTTCATGATGCTTAGACGGTCAATAGGATCATTTTTCTATCGCCGACATGATGTCTTGCCCGAATAACAACCCTTTCCTTTAAGGCAGTCAACAGCGAATATCTCGTACGGTCATCACGTACCCTAATTTAGCGCACGAACGTTGTCTTTAGCAAAAAACTTAAGATCCACCCTTTCTTTTATTGTCGCAAATGGATTATCGCCTTCCGCAATTATTTCGGGAATGTCTCGGTTTAATCTGAACAAGAATTCTTTATTTGTATCCTGAGTGAAAACGCGTCATGATTTTTGGACTGTCTTCTAATAACTAAGTTCCTTGGTATTCAAAATATTATCTGGAAGCTATTTGGTAGCATCAGTCGTTTACTGGATTATAAACCTTTGTTTCGCCGCAAATATTGCCTCATCTTGACAAGATTTATTTTCATCTGGGGTTCCCCGAGTTGTTAACTCAATTTATCGCCGTCCAGCAAGCAGTGAATTATACATACGCAATTTGAGTCCATGGGCCAGCATTTCGTTTAGTGTGGTGTCAAGTGTAAATGTTTATCTTAAGTGATAAGTGATTTGTGAGATACGTTACTGGATACCTTTTTCCACTGACGTAAGTCTGCTTAATACCTGTAACTTTGTAAACAGCAGAATCTCGTGTGGATATTCAACCGACAGTTTTCTTTATTGTTGTTATTTGTAGGTATTTATTGTTAAGTAAGAAATCTTAATTTCAAAGTTCAAGTAGTATTGTCTCTAGTAAATCAATTCAGGTTAAGAAATGTTACCGCTTTCGTTTACGGCTTTGGTGTTAGACACAGTATTTGGTAAAGCCAAACCCTCGAGTTCTTAAAGTCTAAATGTATATTAGTTCTAGAATCTTTGACAAGAAATCTTTTGTGTAATAGTTATGTTAAATTAAATTTGAAGGTTTATGGTTTATTTCGGCCAACGACCACAACCGGTGCTCCTTTAAAATTCAAGAATTCTTACAACCCGTCCGTCTTCGATGTTACAGCTCAGCAAAATGGCATATCGATTATTGTATGTTGTGTAAATTATCAAAAGGTAACTGAACCCGTTTTTGCACGTAACACTTTTTTGCAACAAATGCTTGTTGTATGTTTTTAGCAGTTTTCCATGCGCCATAGATTAAACAAGCATTTAAATAAACCAAAGAATTTTGATGTTACCAGATTTTTCCGGAAAGACCTTGCCTGCCGCGAATGCCATCACACTAAGCCTTTTTATAATGTTTATTATTTCGATCTGCAAACAACCAGCATGGTTCACAATAAGAAACATGTAATTGTCTGAAATAACATAACCAATTTCTTGGTCAGGATTCTTCGGATTAATAATAATAATATTTTTCCGAAAAACAACGTTTACTTTCAGAATCTCTTACAAAAGGTCCACTTGGTTTACACAAGCCATATAATAAAATTCTTCTTTTCCCTTCATCACTAAGTCCATCCGCAGGATATAGCGAACGGTTAGATATAGTGGTACCTATAAATTTAATTAAATTACTAAAAAGTTTTATATGCTAACGTTACTTTCTTTAATAGAATATAAATGTAAATTTTCGGGCAGATTGAGAACATGGAGGTTCTGGTTTGCGTTCCAAAATATTTCTAATTTTTAAATTTATTTACATTTAAGCATGTAAAAAAACTCTTAGCATCTAAATTTGCAGACGATAGCAGCTTTACAAAAACGTCGAGTTTTGGCAACTTTTGAATTTTCTCTTATGTATCTTCTCGTAATTCTCGTTTTTGATTGCCGCTTAAATACACTCACTTTTTAGGCATTATTTAAGAAATTTAAAAATGCAAGCAAGTGTAGTTTAGTAATCGCACAAACTTTCTCACAAGAAATGAAGAACAAGATAAATGTTAATACCAATCACCCCATTCGACACTAAGTTTTAATTAACAACGAGTGGTCAAAACTTTTCCTTTTAAGAAACTGACCATTCTCAGCGATTCTCAGTTTATAGGTTTCTAAGAAAGATAATTAGGGATTTTCAGAGGTGCATTGTCGTATTACAGTTTAGAAGTTTCATTTGTACCGAAGATTCTTTCATATTCTATGATTTGCAACCTATGTACTTACTGAAAATAATTAGGCATTCTTCTGGATAAAATTTGGATTCGTAATCTAAACACGTGCAAACCATACTCTGGTTATTTATTAATACTAGGAAGAATACAATTTTGAGAGATAGTGTTTGTTGCTAAAACGATAAAGAACGAACGATTAATTGCAGAGATGAAAGGAAATAATGGGAGAAATGAGGTCCATCTAGTCTGGGCCCCCTTTCTTTTAGATCCCCCTGCATTGCAGGGCTTGCGGGGTTGGTTGTTACGTCACTATTCAACTTTCCTTTATTTTTTCTAAAATGACTCGACGACTAGGTTGCTTAGAAACAAAAATCTTTTCTACGAGAAATTTGCCAGGACCAGTTACATTTTCAATTTGCTTAATTAATAGAATGCTTCGATTAGCAAATAAACACATTGCTATTGATTTACTCAACTTAGGTACTGACAGCTTTATTTAAATTTTAAAGTTAACCACATTTGATAAATAGTAATTTAGGAAAGTTACTGCTAAATTTTGCATTGTTTTATTTCATGTATTTTAGATGGGCTTCCTGTAAGTAAATCCTTATAATTGTTATTATTTACTCTGTTATTTACCTATTTGTAGTACATTTAAGGTATTAAAATTATGTAAATTAAGTCTGCTGCATTGTAATATTATAATAAATTAATAACCTATTGTTAAAGGAGTTACTGTATCTTATCTGTTCTGCAGTTGCTTACATTGTAATTTCTGTTGTATCTCTTGAGAAGGTGTTAATTAATAAACGAATCAAAAAA
>VTPC01000945.1:0-21263 GCA_011009095.1 Ignelater luminosus
GCGTTTGAACGATTGATCTACTTAATAATCTAATAGGTATTGAGACTTGTGTTTTAAGAAAAAGATTAGGTTAAGAAAGGAAAGGGAACCACTAACCTTAACCTTGTCCGTGGAGTTTTAAGCCGTTGGGACCCAAGGAACCGCTGACTCGTGCCACCACTGAAGATGAACGAACTTGATTCTTAATGAGAGCAGCAGTGAATCTTCTTGATTGCTGCCCGCCACTGCTGCTATAAATCGCGAATCTGCAACCTGGGGAGTGACAAATCTTCTTGATTGCTAATCACTGCTGCCGCTGAAGTTGAATTCGACTTTTGTTTCTTGAATTGATTGATTACGTAAATCAATCCGGCTATCGAAGGACCAATGTTAAACCCGGTGGGTTGTATGCTTTATTCTAGGAATAACTATTTACACTTCATCTCCTACTTCTACCACATGTCTACTTGTCTACTTATTTTCTAATGCTTCTTCGGGGTGTCGCAGCACCCGCTCATATTACCACCCTGGGTGGGGATGTTCAGTTCAGGGTGCGCAAACCGCACATACACTGTTCCCTGCTATTATTAATTATTCTGGATAATCAAGTTCCTGAAGTGAACAACTGCGAAGAGCTTATTCCCGCTGACTGGAAAAAATATATGAGGAATCTTTCCTCTGAAAACATTCCTCCTCATATTATTTCGCTTACAGAATCTGATTCTGAATTTTTTTCGGATGATTCAGAAGTAGAATCATCTCACGATGACCCGCGGACACACTGTGTATGTTACTGTTATTGTTGAACAAATGTAAATAATACATTATATGTAAAGATTCTTTAAAATTATTTTTATAGTTGTACTCTTAAAGCAATACAAAGAAATGTGCAAAAAACCTTTAATTCTGACGAGTTCACACATTCGAAATTACTCAAAAGGTATCATTTAAATTTCCAATATCTGAAAGTAGCCATAATTACACATAAATTTCTTATATAATTAGGAGAGTTTTCTAATATAACAGATTATCACCGTCTTTATCCTCAAAGCAAAAAGTTTGAACATTAAATTTCAATATTTTACAGGAAATGCAAATTTTCTTAAAATAATCTTTTAGCGTAATCGAATTCCAGATTTACAAAAAAAGGCAACAGCGTGAAGTCAAACTGTCATAAAATCATTTCATAACCTTAAAATACATTAAACGTCAATAAGATTATACAAGCGGAGTTAATAGATAAACAAGCCGGTTTATCGTGAACGCTGTATAATAATTAAATGTTAAGATTTGTTGTTTAAAAATCCACTTCTAACAGAATGTTTTCAATTGAGATTGTAAATCTAAAAGTTGTGTATAAAAAGCAAAAATTGAACGTTTATTGAAAGAAGTAATTTGAGTATAATAGAGCTTGCAAATTTTTATCACTCCACGTTGACACGATTGAAACATGTCATTGTTAGCTTCACAGACCCCATCTCAAATCAAATGCAGTGTTGAGAAACGAGAAAGAGAAAGAGCTAAGATAAGGTAAAGTGTATTTAATTTAAAATAAAAAGTTGCAGTAAGTAGAAATAAAATATTTTACAGTTAAAATTTCCAATTACTAATAAAGAATTCCAGAATTTTTCTAATTTCACACATCACAATAGGATCATCCCTTTAACAACGTCGTATTATAAATACATCCGTTTAAACATGCATAGTTTCATTATTTCCATTCGACAGAGCATGCATGTCACAGAGGTAATTAAAATGCCCCCACTTTAATAAATTACTCTCAACTTTCTCGTGAACGTTCTAGTTATACAATTTTCATCTAGAAAGCTTTTTTGAAACGAGTTGATTTTTTCAGAAAATAAAAAGTGTTTCATAATGACACGACGCGACGCGACGACGTTGACATTTAACTTCAGCTCCCGTTTGTTAATTCAATTTTTATTAGTTTGCTCGTAAACTTCACGAGACCTATCCTTGTACTTTTATTATTATTATTCAAATTGTGTAGATAATATTACTACTAACTAGCACAGTTTTGTTATCACCAGAAAGGGTAACAAGCAATGTCTCTTTATAATAATTGGAACAGTTCCCAAATTTAATTTTACTAGTGTTACCAGGAGCAAGTAGGCGTTTTAAAATTAGTTCATAAATATCTTTACCAGCGTTAATGAAAACTTAATTAAACGATGTTCTGTATAACAAGAACATTCTACTTTTATAGAATGTTAAGAAAAAATAATAATAATTTAAATATTCCCTGACAAAGTCTATAAAAGTAGTAAACGAAAGCTTGATATTCCTAGTTGTAGAATTATTGTATTTAGATCGAGATAAAGGGAATTTAGTTTCAGCAATGTATTGTTTCCTGCCACTTCAAGTGACTATTAAACAATAATAGTTAGAACAGCAATTGAATTTCACTTTCTCAAACCCCATATTCCATTATAGTCTACACGTGATTTAAGGATTAGTTGTACGAGGGTGGTCTGAAAAGTTTCCGACCTCAACGTGAAGATGGCAGCACTCGTAAACAAAAGCTACTGAATTTCGTTGTTCATCTGTTGACAGTTACTCACCAAAGTTTCAGCCATTTTGGACGCGCAGTTTTTATGTAACAGTCGTTTGAGTGAGTTGATGTGAGTTTTTTTGTGAAAATGGACAAAATCGAGTATCGAGCTGTCATTAAATATTTGTTTTTGAAAGGCAATACGCCTTCGCAAATAAAAGATGAGTTGGATTCTGTGTATGGGGACTCTGCACCATCATTTACCACAGTGAAATTTTGGGCTGCTGAATTTAAACGTGGCCGTAAGAGCTTGGGAGACGATGGACGTTCGGGACGTCCAAAAACTGCAACTACCGACGAAAACATCGCCAAAGTTCACCAAATGGTGCTAGACGACCGCCGAATTAATGTGAGAGAGATAGCAGAGGTTATGAACATGTCAAAAGAACGTGTTTGTCACATATTAAATCAACATTTAGGCATGAGAAAGCTGTCCGCGCGTTGGGTGCCGCGTTTGCTCACGTTAGACCAAAAACGTGTTCGAATGAATATTTCCAACGCTCTTTTGGCGCAGTTTAGGCGAAATAAATCCGAGTTTTGGCGCCGATTAATTACTGTAGATGAAACTTGGATACACCATTATACGCCCGAAACAGAAATACAGTCCAAACAGTAGACTGCAAAGGGGGAACCGGCTCCAAAAAAAACAAAAACTGTTTTTTCGGCTGGGAAAGTGATGGGGACTGTTTTTTGGGATAGTCATGGAGTTATTTTAATCGATTATCTTCAAAAAGGAAAAACCATTACAGGAGCATACTATGCATCATTATTTGACAAGCTGAAGGCAGAACTTGCGAAAAAACGGCCACATTTGCTGAAAAAGAAAATCCTGTTTCACCAAGACAACGCACCGTCTCACACCTCAGCGGTTGCCATGGCGAAAATCCACGAATTACGGTTTGAACTGCTTGACCATCCGCCTTACTCACCAGATCTAGCCCCAAGCGACTTCTTTTTGTTCCCTCATCTAAAAATTGCGCTCGGAAGACAAAGATTTTCGTCAAATGAAGAGGCAATCACCTTCGTGAACAATTATTATGCAGAGAAAAATGCCGAGTACTATTTGGACGGGTTACAGAGATGGGGGCATCGCTGGGAGCATTGTGTAGAGTTACAAGGAGACTATGTTGAAAAATAAAAAAAAATTTCCAGAAAAAATGTCTTGTATCTTTGTTAGGTCGGAAACTTTTCAGAACACCCTCGTAGACTAAAATGAAATTCAAAAGGAGAACAAGTTAGTGAAACTTTATTGATTCCCACAAAAAAGAACTTAATAAGAAATTGATGTTTGATGTCGGTTCATTTTTAGTAGGTACATTCTGTTACTGGCTTTGTGGTTTCTTCCCTTTTGATTATTCGCCTGTGATATTTGTACCACACGAACGTATAAAAAGCATTTCTTTCAATAAAAAAGAGATTTTGTCTATTGCCTTCTACTTCAGCTGCTGGAATTGCTTTGGAGCTTTATGTAAAGTACCGAACAGTAACAATCAAGGGTTTCCTGTGGTGGGAATTAGTTGTGGTTCGTTAAAAAAAAAGTACTTTTAAAGGAATTTCACCGAACATCGTACTAAAACTTGAAACTCAAAGCAATTTTGTTTCAAATTAATAACGTACGGTGCAGTATATTAACATTGCTTAATAAAAATGAAAATTATGCTCTTCTCATACGTTAATGCTTAAAGAGAAATGGTGGCTGACCTAGATTTTCCTAAATTTGTTCTCGGCAGTGAATACTAAAGAGTAGTATTTATGTGTTAGGGATGCAACATCAGTGTAGTATATTGGATTAAATGAAGTCATCAAAGTTTAGCCTAGAGGAACAGTAAATAAGTGAGAACTTGTAAGGAAAGGGATAAATTGCCGATGAAACATTAACACTTCTTGATGAATGAATACCAAAAATTGATGAAGGATTTCATCTAATTTATTATAAAATAAAAACATTTACTAATTGTTATTTCAAAGAACAATTAATATGATATTTATGTGAAAATTTCACTGAAAACTATCTGAACAGCTGTTCCAATAAAGAACTTAATAAAATTTGTGTACACTGGATATTTAAGATTTTTCTTTTCTTATTTTCTCTTTTTAAATGTAAATTAAGCGAAAATGAGACCGTGCAGTTCTTAATTGGTTTTCATTGTTCATTTCACTAATTCTTAACTCTTGCTTCTAACAAGATACGTAGTATTTAGAGAAATCTAAAGTTTTAAAACCAGTTATACGTAATGGAAATTAGAGAATGTACAAATTCTAATGTGAGATATAGAAGACCTATTGATGTTGAATCAAAGGCACTAAAGAAGATATAAATCAGCAAGTGTCAGTAAGAGGTTTTCTTTTGGTTTTGTTCCCATAGTTACACAAGCTTAATAATCCCGAAAGAAATATTGTGAAACTTCAAATAGTGTTACCAACATCCAAAATCCGGAATAGGTACCCTAAAGTTTCCTAATGATAGATTTACTCTAAAGTCTTTCAGAAAAACTGTAATTGTCCGATCTAATCATTTTGGACCTTGGATCTTGGATCTATCTGTTTGCGGAGGGCCTAGCTAATAAAACCTTAACATCCTTCATCAGAATTGTTCTGGTTTGGTTAGGGATTGTATAGAACCACGGTGGGTCCGCTGCTGTTGATGGCTGCAGTCTAGAATCATTTTGGGTCGCTTATGACGGTGCACTGCGGCAGCGTCCTAGTTGCCAAGTGTTGTATCAATAAGATCAAAGATTGTGAGATGGATAAGTTGGTTTTGGTAATAAAAAGTGATGTCATTTTGTCTTTAATATTATTACAAATTACGAGATTATAAGTAATAATATAACACCAAGGTTGCTGATTAACGGGTTTTGGGATTCGGCAGTGCTTGTGTATAGTTTTTCTGCAGCGGCACATATAAATTGACTAATGATCAGAGTGTTGGTGTCTCTGTGGAGGATGGCATTTCGAATATACCATGGGGCGCATTTGGCGGTGAGCAACATGCGGTTTTGGAGGCTTTGTAATTTGATAATGTGGGTTTTGGCTGCGTATCCCCAGGTGGAAGCCGCGTATGTGATTATGGGCCTGATGATTGACTTGTAGAATCGGGCTAAGTTTGCTCCTGTAGTTCATTAGCGGACGGAGGGCTGCTATGGATTTTTTGGTTCTTGAGGCGCAGACATCGATGTGTGGCTTCCACGTCAGGCGTTTGTCCAAGATAACGCCCAGGTACTTGGCGTGGTTCTTTCATGTGATCGATATGCCATGGATGGATGTGGACGTTGTCGAGCTGTGGGGGTCGACGTTTTGTAAATAAAACCGCTGCGCTCTTTTCCGGGTTGATTTCGATTCGCCACAGTTTGAACCATTCGATAGTTTACGGAGAATCATCTGTGGGTCTCTGGAGGTGGCCCAGATCGCCGTGTCGTCGGCGTATAGAGCCAACTCGGTGGCCTCGGTGCCTGGAATAGCGCTAACAAAAATGGAGTAGAGGGTCTATGATAGGAGCGATCCCTGCGGCACGCCTGCCGGTATACTTCTTTCCGAAGACTTGGTGCCATTCAGTTTAATGCGGAAGGATCACTGTTGAAGGTATGAGGCGATCACTTTTACCAGGCCATGGTTAATGCCTTTGTTTAACATGTTATAGAGAAGACCGGCGTGCCATACCTTGTCGAAAGTCTAATTAATTGATCAACAATTACTTCATTGAACCTTATCAGAGTGCAGAAAATGCAATAAGGATTAAGTGAAAACGATTGTCCTTTGTCTAAAATGCACATCCGTATTAAACATAAAATGTGTAGTGCGTCAATAGTGCAGATAACCTTTGTTGCATTGGTGTGAAGATGACGTTTGCAAACCAGAAAAACAATCATCACTCCTACAGTGAAGAAGGGGTAAGCACAAGGATGAATATAACTGGAGCTGTCTAAAGCCAAAACGAAGTTATTGGGATCAAGACTTCAGCAAAGAATCTTCTGAAGGAAAATTCCCAAGTGGCTTTCTTGGAGTTTTGGCCGTAGTTTAAAAAGAAAGGTGATCTTATGTTTTGCAATGATAGAAATGGACTGATGAATGACCTGAAAGTTGAAAACAACAACCTAAAACAAGTGCTTGACTACGTTTAATACGGCCAAGTGTGGCTTGGGATCTCTGTAGTGACTTGAATGGCGATGGGTCTACATCAGAGATAATAAGATAGAAACTTTGCACAATGTGAGAAGCACTGGCCTTAAATATCTGAAGGTAAAAAAAACATTCAGCACAAGATTCTGATACCAATCCTAACTACAAGTCAAACTCAGTTTGATAAAGAACTTTGTAAAACGCATGGGAGCGGAATAGATCAACTTTCATGTACTTCACTGACAAAATAAAACAAAATGAAAAGTAAAGAGGAAATGTGATGTTTAAAACTTCAAAATGTTAAAGAAGCATTTTCTCTTTTTTCACTTGAATTTCTCCCCCGACAGCTACGACAGGTTAATGACGAGTAGGGTAAACATTTTCACCGGGAAATTGTCGCGCTAGAGAAACGACGCTAAGAGAAATAGTTTGTCTCTATGTTGGCTGACTAGAGTTGGGCAATAGCTAGGGATGATCTTATACTTTTACCCTTACATGTTATTTTATTACTCTATTGCGCAATCAGGTATTGCATATTTCTGAAAAACCACAGCACTTTAGGATTATCAAAAAAATAGATACTTTATCTGTAATGTTATTTTATAATATTGCATACATACACATCCGAACTCTGCTTTAAATTTCGTTTAAACGTATTCATTTGGTACGAATTTACTATTTCACTTTCTCATAAATAACGGGTTGCCAAGTTTTAATTACCACGTGCACATGCTTTCTCGAGCAAAAGGTACAGGTTTTCCGACGCCAGAAACAGCTTTATTCCTTCGAATTTAGTCTGTGATTTCCTTTATCGTATAAGTAAAGAGCAAATTACAATTAAGTTAAATAACGACGAAAATTCCATTCATAGTATATTGTATTTGTTCTTATTTTCTTTATAGTGTAAACAAAACTTCACTCGATGACTTAAGAAACAAGAACGTGGTCGCTTCCTTGTGTGTGATAGACATATTGCAAATTTTTTGTTTTCTTGTGAATAGTTTTCTTGTTGTGTAGAAAAACCTTGTGAAAGTGGTTTCGGGTTTTCAATTTACGTTCAACTGAACGGATTATTAAACATATTTGCAAATGTGTGGAGGCATTGTCCTATAATATTTTATTGTTGTTCGTTCAAACTTCGAATTTATTTGAACCGGTCTTGCCGGGACCTTATAAGGAGCGACCGTACTTCAAACTGTATGAATAAGTTTTGCAGTTCACCAAGAATATCTTGGTTTTTCCCTTTAAAATCTGACATTTAAGGGACGAGAGACTAATCCTAGTTTATGTGTTTTTCTTGTCTGTATCTATGGAAACGATGTTGACCAGTGATAACTATGGAAGTTTGTGAAGTTCAAACAACCTTTTGTTTTGTTTTTGTGAGTGCAGCGCTTGATCGCTTGTTGAAAGGCTATTAAAACTTAGACAGTCTACGCTTTTGTTTTGTTAGAAACTCTGTTTATCAATTCGTGCTTCGAGTCTCCTGTCTGACTGAGCTGTAGTCTGTTGATTTTAAGTAGGTAGGTTTGGAGAGCGTTCAAATATAGATATCAACGTCGAACGTTATACCGTACTGGTACATGCACCTATATACAAGGCGTTGTTTCTCTGGGTACTTACATACAGGGCGTTGGTCGGCGAGGAGCTACGTTGACCGATATATTGTTTCTTTGTTTTATAGCTTCTGGCACCCTTGTGGTTAACATCTTTTTATCTGATTTGAGTTATTAGATGGTAGGCCTCTTTTCTAGGTTTTGCCCGTTACAGGGTTTTCTGCGCCCAACGTAGGACCGATTTTGTTTACCGATTTCGTTTGGCGATTTTGCTTTGTTGCTTTATAGCTTTTCGTTAGCAGTGTTTCTGATTTGGATCTTCGTCCTCTAAGGTGTAAGATTCGTTTGTTGTGGTGACAGATTTTGGCGGTGTCGTCGTGTTGAGTTCCATGGTGGACTTCTGACAATTGAAACCGACTGGTGTCATGATACTTTCTTCTCTTTTGTTTTGTTGTTTTACAGAATTCTGACATCTGATGTGTTAGGACCTTTTGGTCTTTTCTACTGGAAGGTAGGGATTAGCGACATTTTTTGATTTTTTTTATTTTAGTAACTGTTTTTGTGACCTTAGCTGTGTCTTTGACTTCTTCAGGATGGTGTACCGTATGAGTGTAGACAAGTTAATTCGTGATAACAGTATGAGTTGGCCGTCCGTGGGTGTAATCATCAAGCTGGTATAGTGGCTTTGAGGAATAATCTGAGAGAGATCCTTAGTAAAGAAGCTTTTATAAGAATTTCGAGACGTCTCGAGTATCCATTTTCTTGTGAAAATGACGTCGAGCGTGTGTCTTTAGGCATTGAGATATTTAGAGATTTGGTTCGAGATTTAGTCCAGCTTCTCAATTATTTACCACTGATCGAGACCAAGTTTGCTCATTTATTAGGGCGCTTACACAATATAGCTGATAAGACTCCTGAGGAGACAGCAAAAAGGAATGAATTAGTTTTGACGCTTTCACTTTTGCTGTTATCATATCAGATCACTGTTATGAGACTAAAGTTAAGTTCTTCGAGGGAATCTCGTTCTGCTGTCGAACTGCCCAATGTTGGTGCATCTGCTGCGGGGAATGTACAGATAGTTACCTCTAAAGTTGCTTCAATTGTTTCTTCTGCAAGTGGTACCGTGTTCTCTGATGACAGAAGTGCGCAAACAACTACCACTGCTTCCGCTAGTATTCTTAGGTCTTCACCGATTCGTTTAAAACTACTCATGTAGCGAAATGGGATTTGAAGTTTACAGGTCAAAAAACCCTAAGTGTGGGTGCATTCCTAGAGCGCGCGGAAGAGTTGAATAGGGCTAGGACCAATTGTTTGTCGAGCCCTATGACTTATTTTCCGGCAAGGCACTTATTTAGTATTGAGCCAATAGGGACTCCGTTACCAATTGGAGGAAGTTAGAGGCTGCTTTGCGTAGGGAGTTTTTGCCCTTAGACTATGATGATAGGCTTCTGCAAGAGATCAATCGCCGCACCCAAGGTCAAGATGAGACCATCATGCCATCATGCATAATATGTTTTCTCGCCTGAATTAAATTATCATGGATTCTGTACGTATAAAAACTTAGAAACAGTCGACATCGTGTATGTTTGGTATCTTATATCGTCTTCAAAATAACGACATCATTAAAACCAAAGAAATTAAAGAATAAAAATTAATGCAAAAGTGGTCCTATTTTCCTTGAGATAGATCGCTTCAAAAATTTTTTATTAAAAATCTACAGTAATAGTAGTTATATATAGTTGTACTATTAATATATTTTTATTCATGAAAACTCTCAACATCAATTCTTAACTAACATAAGACAACAATTTTAAAAATTTATATTAAATTAAATCATAATAAATTGTTATTTTTTTAATGAAAGCTTTTAAATAATTAGCCTAAAGCTAAAGAAAAAGTATCTGCTAGATATTATATTTTGTTGTAGGAGTTACATTAATGTATTTCTTATGAAATTCGTGCTTTGCCGCAGTAAGACGTATTTCTCATTTGCTCTGTGTTATGTGTTTGTTTTATCATACTGTGCTATTTCTTTGAAATCAATCGAATAAACTTATGAATTAATAAATATTTAGAAATAGTTTTGATTAAGGAAGAACGCAAAAAAATATCAGCAATGAAAGTCGAGAAATTAAAATCAGAATTGGAAAAGAGAAATATAGATAAGACTGGCAATAAAAGTTAATTAGTAAATAAACTACGACAAGCTTTAAATTCTAGTTTTGTGAATGAAGATAATGGAGTAGAGATATCAGAAGAACAAGTTAAAAAGCAACGTAAAAATATTGCACGTAAATATGTTAACAGTTATCAAAATAAAATACAACAGATAGAAAAAAGGTTAAAATATTAGAAAAGATGGTGGTTCAATTAAAAAAGAAATTAATAAATAGATTACAACAACAGCGACAGCAAGTAGAAGCAGCTAAAAAAAGTAAAGAAACAGTTAAAAAAAGTAAAGATAAGGAAGAGAATTCAGAATATACAAAGAAAAGCCGGTCAGACAAAAATGAAAATAGAAATGTGACAAACATATCACCGCAGATTAAGAATATTCAAGAAATAGAAAAAGTAAATGTGGACGAAGAATGTGTTAAACCGATAAATAATTTAAAATCGAATGTGTTAATGGTAGCAGATAGCCATGGACGTAATTGTGCAAGAATGCTAGACGATTTATTAGAAAATGATAATGTTTCAGTAAAATGTGTTTTTAACCCGAATGCAAATAAAGTGGTGGAAAACGTAGGTTAACTATGTAGCACGTTTGATAAAAAGGATTTTGTTATTATCTGGGGAGGAATACACAACGCTACGAATGGCAAACGAATCAAATATGAAGAGATTCTGAAAGTGTTTAATGAGTTAAAAAATACAAACGTAATTTGTTTATCTGTTCCTTACTGGCAGGGGCGAAAAGTATTGAATCAGTTAATATACGATATAAATAGCAAATTGTTTGAAGCCAGCCAAGAAAGTTACAATGAAGTTAACTTTCTGGATTCAAATTCCTTATTAACAACAAAATCGTACACAGCGCATGGTTTGCATCTAAGTAAATTTGGCAAGTATAATTTGTGTAAAAGCAATGCGAATAATATTACTACTAGTATTAAGTTGCAGACAGGTGAAAATTTAATATGTAAGGAGTTCGTTAATTATGGGAATTTAATAAAAATTGTTCCAATCAACATAATGAAAGACGAAACGGTGATAAATGGAAATGAAAAAATTGAAAAATCCAAAGCTACAGATCGAGACGCAGCGTTGAAGGTGTGTACTCCACAAACACATGAAGATAGTGCTGAGGTGATAAATAACAATTCTAGAATTTATCCAGTATTACCAAAATTGACAAATAAAGAAAACCCTTTTTTATGAAAACAAATTTATGCAACGCGAATAAACGTAACAGTGACTGTATTATTTATGTTAATATACGTAGTCTATTAAAATATAAAAATGACATTGAAACGCTAATTTGTAAAAACTTTAAGCCGCTTATTATTAGTTTATCAGAAGCACGCGTAACAGACGAAATTGAAGACGTTGAAATAGCAATTAGTGGATATAACAGTATAAGGTGTAATTCAAAAAGTAGGAATACAGGGGGAGTAGTAACGTATATTCGAAAGGATGTAAAAGTAGGATCAGTGAAGAACTACACAAAAGAAAGTAACTTTTGGTTTTCAACTATAATGTTAACTGTATCAAAATAAAATGTTCTTAGTGTCTACCTATCACTCACCCACAGCAAGTGACTGTGAATTCTTAGATAATTTTGAAAATCTGTGCGAGGAATTAATTACAACAGGGTTAGCTATTGTTTTTATAGGGGACTTTAATATTAATGTGTTAAATGATTATACTTATTCGATAAGGTTAAGAGAGATAATACAGAATTTTGGAATGAAACAGATTGTTACGGAACCTACAAGAACTACTAACACTAGCGCTACATTAATAGATTTAGTAATTACTAATGATAATAATTTAATAGAAGCAGAAGCGCTTTATATGCCTAAAATCACAGATCATGATATTGTTAAAATTAAATGGAAAAAGCCTGTTCATGTTGAAAACAAAACGCGGTATATTACGACGCGCAAAATTAAAAAAGAAGATTTTGATATAATTTGTGAGCATTTAATAAAGAAAGAATGGATATATAGAAGTGTAAATATTAATTACGTTACAGAGAAGTTTCAATCAAATATAAATGAAATTTTAGATAGTGTAGCACCAAGTAAAACGGTTAAAAAGAGAAATAATATTTACAGTTGGTATAATACTACAATCAGTTTAGCGCAGAAAAGACGTGATCTGGCATATAAAGCATTCAAAACTTCAAAAAACATAAATGATTGGAATGTATATAAAAAACATAAAAATGAAGTTATTAAATTAATAAAAACAGCCAAAAAGCAGGATTTAGAACAGAGAATTGATAGTTGTAAGAATAACTCTAAGAAAATGTGGGATGTAATTAAAAAAATAACTAAGGGCAAACCAGAATACCTACCAACCAATATTAAATTTGACGGCAATATCAATATCGAAAACAACCTAGCTGATGCGTTTAATCAATTTTTTATTGAAACTCTAACTGAAATTGCGAAAAGTATTCCCCAAATAACTTCAAAGCAAGACACTAATTATCTTTGTCCAACAACTAGCGAGTTATCTAACTTTAGAACGATATCTTTGCAAGAGTTAAAAGCAATTGTTGTAAATTTAAAAAATAAATCGAGTGTATCCTGTATTAATGCTGAATTCTTAAAAAATACTTTCGATGTTTTGGGATATCCATTACTTAATTTAATCAATACTTCACTACAATTTGGTAGGTTTCCTGATTTGTTTAAAGTGAGTACCATTGTACCTATACCTAAAGTAAAAAATACTGTAAATGCTAACGAATTCCGACCAATTAACATGTTACCCACATGTGAAAAAATTCTTGAAATTGTTGTTCATCGACAGATTGTTGAGTATTTCGAGGACAATGGATGACTTATGGATAGGCAGTCAGGTTTTAGAACACAACATTCTTGTGAAACATCGCTGCAACTTCTCTTAACAGAATGGAGAAATGAACTGGATAGGAATAACGTCGTTATAGCTATTTTCTTGGATCTAAAAAGAGCTTTCGAAACAACTGATAGAGATAGGTTAATAAAAAAGTTATATCAGTATGGTATCAAAGGAACAGTTTTAGACTGGTTTAAAGACTATTTGACAAACAGAACTCAAGTGGTTAGGTATGGCGATGTTGTTTCTAGTCCGAGGGAGTGCTTTCTGGGGTTCCGCAGGGTAGTGTCCTAGGACCGCTCCTATTTATTATATACATGAATGATATAAACAACGTTTTGAAAAGTAATAATAACAATATTATGAATATTAATTTGTTTGCTGATGATACCTTAATTACAACATGCGGCAATAATATTCCCTAAATGATTAATGTAGTCAACCAAAATCTTGAAAATTTAAGTAAGTGGTTAGTTATAAATAGATTAAAATTAAATACTAAAAAAACCAAATGCATGGTAATAGCTACAACCTCTAATCTTAAGAAAATTAAAGATACACCCATTGAAATTAAAATTGAAGGAGATACATTAGAATTAGCACATGAAATAAAATATTTAGGAGTTTTAATAGATCGGCATTTAAAATTTGGTAGGCATTTAGAAGTTACAATGAAAAAAATTGCGAAAAAAATTGCGTTTTTAGCTAGAATAGGAAAGAATTTATTAGTTTGGGCAAAAACATTAATATATAAAACTATAATACAACCGCATTTTGACTACTGTAGTTCAGTGTTTCTATTATCGGGAGAGTTGCAAATAAAGAAATTACAGATTTTACAGAATCGCGCTATGAGGGTCATATTACAATGTAATAAATATACGCCAATTAAACTAATGCATGATCAACTATCATTTATACCTGTCGGTGAAAAAATAAAGAAGAATCTTTTAATACTTATGTATAAAATAGTAAATGGAATGGCCCCAACATATCTTAAAGATTTCTTAATATGTAATAATGATGTTCATGGACACTACACTCGCGGAATTGATAAATATAGGACAATTACTGTTACTACGAGAAATAGCTGTAAAACTATTTTTACGGAAGGCCTTAAACAATTTAATAATTTGCCAGATGAGATAAGAACTTCCCCAAATTTAAATACATTCAAAAGTAAGTTAAATAAATACAAAATAAATTAACAGTGTATTCCTGGTATTATATGATGTTTTTATAAATTAATATTGTTTGTTATTTACTGCTTTATTGTGTATTTCCAGTTTGATATAATGTTAACTGTTATTTATTGTTAGGGTATATTTCTTGTTATATTTAATGTTAATTGTTAGTTATGGTTTAAAATAATTTTAATATGTAAATTGTAAGGATAATATTATTATTGAATGTACAAAGAAATAGCATGGCTAAATATACAACTTATTATATTATTATATTATGATACTCGTATTTTTATTAATTTCAACATATCTTGTCTGCTGATGAATAGTTAATTCATACAGTAATGTGTTTTAACTGTTAGTTAATTTGTGCGTGGTTATCATATTCCAAAAACAATTTTATTAGCTCTAATGTGTCTTTAGTGACTTTAAAAGTTTAAATAATTCTATTTAAAGGTATTGTACCAGTATAGTTAGGTTATTTAAATTAAAGCTTAAAGCGTTATTGCTATAGTTTTAAAAGCACAGCTTTGTTGAATGTTTCGAATGCAAATTTCTTGTAAAACCAATATCTGAGTATTCTAGTAACTCAACTTTGTCATTTTAGATAGAAAAGATAGCTAGTTCGCGGCGTCTTTTCTAACACTCTAAAATAATTAGTTTTGGAATGCACTATCTCTTCTACAATAACCTACAATCGCTTACTGCAAAGTCCTAATTTTGCTAATAAGTAGTTTAAATTTAAACTTAACTGTAAAACCGTGAGTTAAAATCAAAATTAAAAAAAAACTTAAAATACATAAAATCGTCGCATGTTTTTCTAATATGAAAATTTTTTGCAGACTAAAACTTCTAAGTTTAAAGATTAAAGGGGAGTCGAACTCAAAGCTTTGCCGAGTATGATTACTAGGCTAGTGCGTTTAATACTACCATATTCATTCTTTTTTCTTTTCTCAGCATGTACTGTCTAAACCTCTCCGGTCTTTCGTACCATTTTACAAGTTTGCTGGGAATCCTTCGCAATAAATCTCAACAAAATTATGTAACATCCTGGCGCACTCGAATTCCCACAAGGTATAGATAAAACTACTTATAGTTATGCCGGTTCCAAAACAGAAGCAATTAGTCTATTATTAATTCCTACAACCCACAGAACACGTCAATGCTATACTCCGCCTCAATTCATAATAAACACGATTAAACAGAAGAACACTATGCGGCATCAGTGGGAAGCTATACGTGATCCCTCAATCAAAATTGTATTAAGTCAACTTTATTTTCAAGTTTCTACTTTTCTGCATGTTTCTTTCCATCATTTCCTATCCTTGGTCTTGTATTTAATTCCTTCCCACCCCATCCCTTTTTTTTCTGCTGCTCTTTTATATCGTCATTCCATTTTCTTCTTGGTCTTCCTCTCTTCTTCCTCGCGTCGCATACACTTTTTTAGCTAGTCTATCGTTACTCATACAACATATATGACCGAACCGCCTTAACTGGCTTTCCTCTATTCTTTCCCTTAATGGCTTGATCCCTAAGCTTCGCCAGTATGTTTCATTTCTTATTTTTTCTCTCTTGGTCTTATTTTCTATTCTCCTTAGAAATCTCATCTCCATTGCATTCACACGTGATTTGGTTTTTTCTGTCATTGTTCATGTCTCAGTACTGTACATTATTGTTGGTCTTATCACTTTTTCCACTATTTCTATCTTGATCTTTTTTTGTATTTTTTTTCTAGAAACGTCATATCATATAGAACAGTTTTCCTGCTTTTTTCATTTTCTCGTTTATTTCTTGATCTATTTTTCCATCACTTTGTATTATTGTTCCTAAATATTTATAATTTTCCACTTGTTCTAAGATTTTCTTTGTATCTTGATGTCATGTCTCTTCTTTCCTGCAATTATCATTGTTTTGGTCTTTTCGATGTTTATCTTCATATTTATCTTTGTGATTTCCTTGCCTAGTATTTTTAGATTCCTTCACTCAAATATGCCTACTGTATTTGCCAGTATCCCATTCTTAGTGGTTTTATTGTCTTTTTAGCTTCCTTTATGGCTTCGTCTAGTACTATCGAGAACAGTAATGACTTAGCACACATCTCTGTTTCACTCCTATCTTTGTTTCAAATTCTTTAGATTCTTTGTTATTGGTTCTTACTATGTTTGTGTTCTTCCTATACATCTCTTTTATTGTTTGTACTGTTCTTCTATCTGTATTTCTTTTCTCTAAAGCTTTCCATATATTTTTCCTTCTTACACGGTCAAAAGCCTTTTTTAAGTCTATAAAACAAACATGTATTCCTTTGTTTTTATTTACGAGTTTTTCGTTTACTTGTCTTATCGCATATATTAAATCCTGTGTGCTTCTACCTTTCCTAAACCCACATTGGGTGTCTTCTATGCTCTCTTCGGTTATTTTTCTGATTCTTCTTTCCATTATGCTTACTAGTATTTTCCCAGGAATGCTTGTTAATGTAATTTCTTTATAGTTATTACAATCCTTCTTGTCTCCCTATTTATATATCGGCAGTACTACTTATTCCTGAATTCCACTCTTTCGGGATTTTTATTTCTTGTATAATCTCGATAATTAGTTTGTTTAGTTGTTTTATACCTTTTACTCCCATATATTTTATCATTTCGGGTGTTATCATGTTGTCTATTTCTGGTGCCTTTCCCAATTTCATCTTTCCTATTGTCTCTATTATTTCTTCCTCTTGCATGGGTTCTACATTCTGTATCGCCTTTTCTTTATCATTTTCTTCCATTTTACTTACATATGTCTGTATGTGTCAAGTCTTGGAAATGTTGTCATCTGTCCATTCTTTTTCTTTCTTCTGTAATTACGTGTCATTCTTTATCTTTTATGTTAATCATATTATATTACTTCTTTTGTCTTAATTGTATAAGAGTACCGTAGAATACGTTTTGGTTTTTTCTGTAGTTTTGGGCCATTTTCTCCCCACATTCTATCCATGCTTTCGTAATTTCTTTCATGACATTCCCCCGTTTTTCCTTGTACTCTTTATAATCTTCTGGGCTTTTTGTTTCTATATATCTTTTCCAACTATCTTTTTTCTTTTTTACAATTTGTTTAATTTCAGTGGTCCACCAATCTGTTCTTTTTAGATGTTTGTTATTTTTGTATTTCCACAACATTCCCTTGCTGCATCTAATAGGCTGTTTTTGAATTTATTCCAAGTCTCTTCTATTCCATTTCCGTTTGGTTCCCCAAACTTTTTGTTTCTTTTGATGTTTTGTATCTATTAGTTTAGAACTTTTTATTTTCAACTTTATTTCTTGTCTTCTTCGTTCTGTTTTCTCTCCTTTTATCTTTATCAGGTTCAATTTCACCAAATACTGGCCACTTCCTATTTCCGCTTTTCTTGAAGCTTTTACGTCTTTTACCATTTTTTATTTTCTCTTCTTTATTAGAAAATTTACTAGGCTCTTCTCTTGTATACTTGTGGATGTCCTTAGGTATAAACTTTGTATTCCTATTATTAACTCATTTTCTATACACATTTCTATTATTCTCTCCTCGTTGTTATTTTTGTTTCTTCTCCTTCTTTTCCCAAGCATTCTTCTATTCCTTTATTTTGGTTTCCAACTCTGCCGTTTAAATCTCCCATTATGATCATATTATCTTCTCTTTTATCAACTGCTATTTGCAATTATTTATAGAAATTATCTTTGTTCTCTTTCCTTGCATCTTCGTTTATTTCATAGGCTATTATTATTGTCTATATATCTTCATCTAATAGTTTCATTTCTATTGTTAGGACCTTCTTATTTACATATTCTTCTTTATTTACGTTCTTCAACTGATCTGGTGGTATAATCATTCCTATTCCTGCTTTTTCTTCTACTCCGGACCAGAACAGCCAATATCCCTTGTGTATTCTCCTTATACCTTTTCCCTTAGTTTTTGTTTCTGTAATTCCTAGTAATTGCATTTTGTGTTTTATCATTTCTTACACAATTTCTTTCTCTTTTCTTTGTATACTTCTTATATTCCACGTGCCTGTTGTCATAATTTCTTGTTTTTTTTATATTTTATCCTTAATGGTATTTCATTTTCTTATTAATTATTTTCTGTCATCATATCCTTTTCTAATACTACCTTTTGTTTTGCTAAAGTCGTCATTATTTTCCCATCTTTTTCGTTTTTTTTCAGTTTTTTTTTAGTTGGGGGTCGATGTGTCTCTTTTATGCTCTTATAGTCTTTCTTTTCCTTTATCCCATTTCTGTTCCTTTCCTTCTATTGTGATTTTCTTATATCCTATCTTGACCTTTTTTCCACTCTTCCTCTGAACCTCTGCCATCTGCTTCAATTTATTTTGAACTTTGCGTTCCTCTTTTGTTAATTCTTTGTTTATATATTTATATCATTTCTTTTACATTTTTCAGTTTGTTTTTATTTTTCATCACCTCCTCCTTATCTCTTGTGTTGTCCAATTCGATTTTGTATATTTACTTTCTCTCCCATTTTTATCGCAGCCTTAATTTCAATTTTTATGCCCCTATTTTCCATTTCTACCTTCAGATCCTCTTTGTCTTCCGTTTCTATCCTTAGTCCCGATATTACAATATTATTCCTTGTGTATTATTTTTTTAATCTGTTCACTCTCGCTTCTATATTTTTTATATTTTGCTTGATTCTCGGAATTTCCTTTTGCTTCATTTTCTATCTTTATTTCTTTCATTTCTTGCTGGTATACTTTCTGATCCTGTTTTAGTTCCCTCACATCTTCCATTAATTCTCTGATCATTTTCAATCAAGTATCCATCTTATCCTTTCCCTCGTTCTTCCCTTTCTGTGTTTTTCTTGTCTGTTTTGTTACTCTTCTTAAATATTTCTTGTAGTTCTTCTCTGTCTTTACACTTTCTTCTTTTTGAATCTTCCGAGGTGTAATTCTCACTATCCATATTTATTTGTTCTATTAATCTCGACTGTACCTCGTATGTTCGTTCTGAGCGCGTGATAAGGTTTTGTGATTTTGCTGTTTTTTATAACTGCTAACCAGTATACTCGGCACTATTATATCTTCTTGACGCTGAAGATTGTTCAGTTTCACTTTATTGTTTTACCATTTCGCTCTATTCGTCTTCCCGTGTTTTGAAAAGATTTTACAAATGAATCGAATTACTACCGTAATACGGTTCGTTTTGCGAGTTATTTATTGACCGGCGCTAGAAACACGTGTGTACGGTTTGTGATCCGAAACTCAACTCAACTTACAGAATAAAATGGGAGCTTGAGAACTTTAGAATAAATTTTAACAAAGAATATTGAACAATCACAAATTATGGCAAGCTACCAAAGTTCTTCGTAAACCAGAGATCCCCAATCAAAGACGATAGCAAAATTTGCTGTTCTGATATTGAAAAGGCAAATGTTTCTGCTGTCATTTAGAGAAGACATTTACCACCCACGTGCATAATAGGAACAAAAATCTTTATAATTATGTTGAGCCAGTAGTATCACAAGCCGCTTCACAAATTCAAGATTTTGATGATCTGTGCTTTCGCAATGAAATCGGAAAATATATCAAACGCATTGTAACGTTCACTTTTTGTTCTGTTGCGTGTATTGTAGTTTAATCTTTACTGTCGGTCGGTCACAGTTGGTTATCTTTTATTAGTTTCATTATTATTGAGGTCAATTAGGGGTTATCGAATTCTTTAGGTTATTTATTATAGCAAGAGGGACACATGGTATAATTATTTCCAACATTTAATTTAATTTTATTATTGTAGGAATTTTGAATTTCTACAGCTGTTGGTTGTACTTCTGATTATTTTATTTCAATGTAGCAATTGATTAGCTTTTTGTTAACCTAGTATGATTTATTAATTGTAGTTTAAGAATTCATTTTTAATATTATTCTTTCTTTACACGTTTGGGTATGAAATTTGATTAGGTAACCAAGTGTAGCTCGTAGATGTTGATTCCTTTTTTTGTCCATTTTGTTTTAAGATATCCCATGTGCGGATGATCTTTTGTTTTTGGATTGATTTTTGGAGTTTTTGTACTAGCTCTTTGGTAACCTATCGTTTTCAGGTTTAATTACCCAGTTCGGTTACATGTTTGGAACCTAATTTATTCTATTTTGTTTGTTGACTAGTTTAGTTGACTAAATTTTAACAGAAATTCTTCTTTTATATTCTCCAATAAGAATTTAAACTTTATTCTTCCGAGTCTATTGTGAAATGATGTAATGGGCCCGGCGACTCGCCTTGTCCGCTGGTTGTGGCTTTCCTTCACAGCAGGATCGCAGACTGTTTGTTCCCGCTAAACCGGTAGGGTCATTAAATTGTTGTTAAAGGTGAAATTTATTGAAGTTTGTAAAACCTATGCAGATTGGGGATAAGTTGTTCTTTTGATCATTTCGAATTGGTTCTTGTCTTTAGCTTCAAAGGAAGACCTACGGGAAGATTTATTTCTATTTTTTGGCAATAATTTAACACCTAGATAGGTTGGAATGGTTATCATCCTGGAATCAAATGGTTTTTTTGGAAGGGTTAAGGATATAGCTGAAAAGGGTCATGCGTGTGAGGCCGAGCATCAAGAAAAACTGGGTGTTGCATCACGACAATGCACCTGGATTTTCAATTAATAAGTTTTTGGCAAGAAAAGACATCCCTGCGGCTCCTCAACCCCTTATTCCCTTGACTTGGGTCCTTGTGACCTTTTTCTCTGCTCAAAATTGAAAAGTCACCTCAAAGGACGTCATTTTGGGACACTAGAAAATATTAAAACTGCAGTAACCGACCAGCTGAAGGCAATTTCAGTATCCGAGTTCCAACACCGCTTTGAAAAGTAAAAAAA